>JAUOBV010328880.1:0-10922 GCA_032360425.1 Rubia occidens | reverse complement strand
GGCAAGGTTCAAGTTGCGTACATACCTACTTATCTTTAGATAGCGGACATATTTACCAATGGGATTTCTTGTCCGCTGTTCGAGTTCTTCAAATCCAAGTTGTGTGTCGACGAACATCCGACGCTTCACTTGAGGGGGGTGTTAGAATAAATCAGTTAGATGATTTGATTTGATTTTATCTTGTTGACTAGTTAGAGTTATATTAGAACTAGTATACCTTCATGCTTTGTATTGTCTATTTATTCACTTCGTGATCAATAATAATTATTCACGGGAAATCACTCTTTCAGTTCCTAAGCTTTTTTGTTTTGTGAAAATAGGTCGGATAAGAGGTGGTGGCTAACCTGACGAAAGCTATGAGCAGACATGGCGTGAATGTGATGTCACTGCTTTGGTAAGTTCTTTTATATTATAGATTAGAATAATTGGCACGAAGTATCGTAAAAGTCACCTACATTTTTTATTACTTTCTCGAGTTTGTTGGGATTCTTATATTTTCTTAATGTTTGGATTTGGCTACATATTGACAAGTTAAGCTCATAAGTGATAATAATGCATTCTATTTATGTGTTGCAAGTACTTTAAGGGAGAGAGAAAAGCTCTTCAATGGAAAGAAGTTGACCTTTTTCATGGATTTTAGTAGTGTACGTTTAGTGGGCTTCTTTTGTTTTCCAGTTTGAGCTTATCTCTGTAATCCTTTTGCGTATTTTTTCCTATTTTCTTCTATGTGGGAAAAGGGGAGTGTTCTGGTTTGGGGAAGTGAATTATGTGTATTTTGCTGCACATTATATTTGTTCTTATTGTTATTTTTCATTAGATAGTGTTTCTAGGGAGATTAAGAACCGTTGTTGTATCTTTTTATGACATATTTTGTTTGGTATGATGCAAACTGTGTTAATTTTTACTCCAGTTGATTATGCAGTTGCTCATCCAGATAAAACTACAAGAGGGAAGTATGATTATGCAATCGCTTATCCAGAGGAGTTCTTCTACAATGGAGCAAGGTACTACCAGGCTTACTATGGACAAAAAAACATATCCTCGTGCAGTTTGTGTGGGTATTCTGCTGGTGCTTTCTGCCTTTTAATATCTTAATCAATAGATAAGGTATAATCAGGCTCTTTACATGGTTAAGAAGACACCTGCTTTAAAAAAAACCGAAGGCACTGGAACTTAGAGCGAACCAGGGGGTTGATGAATAAAAATAAATGCAATAAGCAAAATCAAGAAGATGCAAGAAGACCTTAGCAGCGAACTTGAACTGTAATAGAGGGGGCTGAAAAGCCATCTATATTGGGGCTTCTTGGCATTCGCTTCATTCTTTTTCCATGTGATATTAATAAGATTTTGTTGTGATACGGGAATAGGTTCTGGCGATAGAAGGTTAATAAGTCACCATATTCATGGGAAGATTCTTCCTACTTGACCCAAATATTTTTGGGTGTTCTTGATTCGTGGAAGGATATTGATGAATTTAGAAAGGAAGATCTTATCAGAGAAGCTGCTTGCATTTTGTATTGATATTTGGGCTTTCAGAATATGAAAATGCTAAAGTATTGTATGAAGACTTTATACAAGGCCTCACTTATATTGGATGTACCATTGTAAATTGGTCATTATGATTTCACTAATGTATTATGATGAGTTTTTCACCTCATTGAAGTGGTCTCAGAGTAAGTCCAACAGATTCTTTATAAGTTTATCTAAAATGCAGAATGGAAACTCATTTTCTCTATATTTTTCATGCTCAACTCCAACAGATTCTTCATTTTGCATAACCATTCTTTATAATATAAGGAAGGTACATCTTAATTTTATGTAATTTTTAATGTTCTTGATATAAATAAGGAAACTATGTTTAAATAAAGGTGATTGATTATGTTAGAGTTAATTTTTTTAAAACTTTTTTCATGTAAATAAGGAAATTATGTTACAAATAAAGGCGATTGATTAGGTTATCAATAAATTTTTTATTTCTCCATATTACTCTTTCTCTCTCTCTACCGATTTGGAGAATCAAACACCCTTTTTTCTATAAATATCTATTTTGGAGAACGAGATGGAGAACATGTTGGAGTTCAAATTTGAAGAAAATATCTATATTCAGCCAAAATCTCTATTATGCAGAGTCTCTTGGACTTGCTCTTAGAGAATCATATACAACATCTGTTGGAGCTAAAAAAATGATCAAATCTTCAAATATTACTAAAATCTCTATTTTTCATAATATGTTAGACTCTTAGAGAAAGTCCAACATGTTCTCTATAATGGAGAATTTGATTGATTTTAGAGATTATAGACACTATTTCATCTCTAAGAGATTCTCCATCTTATTCTCTAAAATGAAGATTTTAAAGAAGGTTTGGTTCTCCATATTGGTAGAGGGGGATGCAACCATTACTTTAACACCTAAACTTCAACACTAATTTTCTATTTGTACCAAAATTATCCAAGTCTAAATCAATACAACATTGAAATCTTGCTAAATCAGCACATAAAATTAAACCATTGAAACATCCGATTATTCTTTTCTTTTTTTCTTCATTTAAATGATCGATTTTTTTTAAAATTTTCATGGTATTTTAAACTTATGATTCTCAAGTAATAATTAACATGAATTACGACATGAATGTGATATTAAGAAAATATTTATTGCCTTCGTTATTCACTCGATAAAAAATAGTGAAAAATAAAAATATTTGTTTTTTAAAATTTGACTTTTTAAATTTTTTGTTCAATAGATTGCCTTATTTTTCTAAATTGTAGAAAAAAAATTAATCTGACAACACAGTGAATTCAATTGTTGTTATTGATCGCCCGTACACGGTCAATGAACTCATACTAATACTAGGACTTGTCGTGAGGTAATTGGAAAAGGAAAGACATCTGTCGAAAATCTTTGATACTTGTCTGATTAATCACACTGATAGATTTTTTACTGAAATTTATTACTCCCTCTGTTTCTCTATTATTGGCACGCTTTTCTTTTTTTTAGTTGTTTCTTTTATATTGACACACTTTCAAGTTTTGGTAAGATTCCTTCAATTTCATCCACTCACTCTATTTTTACATTCTACATGCAATTTCATTCATTCATTTTCTTCACCTACATCCAATCACCTAAACCTATGGTGTCACTTAGAGAGAAACGGAGGGAGTATATTTTCACCACTTACTAATCAAGTTTACGTATAATAGGTCTCATTTTCCATGAGATTGGTGGTTTAGTCTTTCGCCCGCTTATCATAAATATATGAAAGTAAATAAATTGTTATAAGATATTTAATTTTTTTTAAACTACTAAATTAGTCATTTTCCTAATTTTTATTCAAGTAAATAATTTGTAGAGTAGTTTAATTTAATTATTTATTTTAAAAACAAAGTAATCATTATTGTGAAATAAATGTCATTCTAAAAAATAGAGAAGCTATTGAAGTTAGAGGAAAAATGTAGATAATCTAAATTTTAAATTTCCATTTTAAAGAATTTTTTAGAGAACTTTTTGGAATGGCTCTTAAAGAACCCTTGGACTTTCTCTATGCATATGTGTTTATGATGGATTTTGCATAGAATAGTTTAGAAATGACGCAAAGTTGTGGTATGGGTATGGAGGATATGAAAAAGGCATGGGGATTTTGTTGCGAAGGATGTATTGGAGTAGATGAATTTTGGTTCGTCGATGGGAAGCGAAAATTAGAATTGCTTAATCCATTTTCAATCTTTCGAAAAAATGGACTACAATTTTTGGTCGGGAGTGAAGAAGGGAGAAAAATGAAGTATCAAAGAGGTGTAGGAACTTATTCAATGTTAGACTCTATTTATAGACAATTTTATTTTAAAAAATATTGGTGAAATTTGTTATTTTTAAAGAATAAAAGGTACATAATATTTTGCCCGTTTGAAATCTGCCCGTTTGGAACTTGTGAGCTGAAATTTTATGACACTTGACAAGTGTCATTATATTAGTGGATTTTTAAAATAAAGAAAAATAAAAATAAAAACCACACTACCCCACTTGCCTCACATTTGGTGAATGAGAGTAAGATGAATTCTCTCATCCCCTTGGCCGAATCACTTTCCTTCTCTCCACCTATCCCCAAAATCCATCCCTATTATAGAAGTTCATTCCACATTTCCCAAATTCATCCCATAAAATTCATCATCATTGTAGATGCTCTAAGAAGTGCTTATTTAAGGAGATCCATTGTTAATACTTGGTTCCTACCTAGTATTTATCAAAATTTGTAATGTGGCACTTAAGAAGTGCTCTTTAAGTAAACTACCATTGTGGATGCTTTTAACCTTCTCATTCATGAACACAAAGCCTCTTGATCCATCCATTAACTATTTTAAGAATTTGAGGAGATCCCAAAAATTTCCCCACCCCTCTCCCTCGACTCAAAATCGCAAAATTAGAACATTAACATAATAAGATTCAATACAATTCTAACAACCCCCCCTCGAATTGAATCTCCAAACGACTATATGCAAATGAGCGGGCATTCCAGATTCAAATGCACATTGATTGTACCAAATGTACCAGATGCCCAACTGTTGTGCCAAATATACCATATGCACGGTGATGGTGCAATTGTTGGGACTACATATACCTCCTCAATCAACATTATTATGATATTTTTTTCTTTGGGTCAAGCTCGCACGATGTTGATATTGAGTCCAACACGAAAAGACTTCATACTAATGTGGTGAGACTATCACTTATATAATGATCAAGTGTACTCTCATCTTTCAATGTGGATTTGGATTGAACACACCAACAATCTCCCCCTCAAGCTAATGACCGCATAACAATATCCTTCATCCTTGATGACCATCTTGCACCGATGCCACATCTGCGGGGAACGCCACTTGACAACTCCCATTGGTCAGAAAAACTTTCGACACAAGGACACAATTGCTATCGCCAAGAGCACAACTGAGGGCCTCCGCATTATACACACACCGTCCTTACCAAGCACAATCATGACTTTGATACCACTTGTTGGGACTACAGAGACCACCTCAAATAGCATTAGTATGATATTATCCTCTTTGGGCCAAACCTGCATAATTTTAATATTGGATCCAACTCCAAAAGATCAACACTAATGTGGTGGGGCTATCATTTAGAAAGATAAAAACAAATGCAAGGAGAGGTTAGCCAAATGGATTTACCCAAAGTTACCACCTAGAATAAGGTTAACCTGTCCAATCAGAAAAGAATTTGCATACTGAAACACACAATTACCACTAATAGATAGATTCGAACAAATCCAACTAGGAAAGGATTTGCAACCCAACTAGCATGCAAACTTCAACAAGTCCAATTAGAATTTTTTTGCAGCAAGGCATGCATATTTAAGAAAATTAAACCGGAAATAATCTACCAACTCACATACCAATTTTAACAAATTCAAGCAGGAAATGATGTGCTAAAAGAGCAAGCGAATATTCATAAATATTAGGGGTGGCAAAATAGATCCGTAACCCACGGGTTAAGTGGGGTGCATATATTTAAATTCGGGTGGATGTGGGTAATAAGTTAAATAGGTAATGAGTCAAATGAGTAATTGAAATATATGGGTCGGGCAGGTTGAGTTTGCGTGTTAACTGCGGGTTAACTACAGGTTTACCCATATGGGTTGAAATCCGTGGATTTACTTGGGTTAATATATGAGTTGAAACCCGCAGATTTACCCATATGGGGTTAATATATGGGTTGAAACACGCGGATTTTACCCTTATGAGTTCATATATGGGTTGAAAAATCGAAAGTTTACCCATTTTGACATGTGATTGAATGATTTTTGACCTATGGGTTGAGCGGGTTTAACACCACCCATTTTGTCCCGACCCAATTTTTTACCCGTGATTGAATAATTTTAGACCTTCGGGTTGAGCGGGTTTAACCCAACCCATTTTGACTAAAACAATTTATGACCCGTCATAGATCTAAATGAGTTATACCCACATTATTATAACTACCCATATTACCCAACTCATATTAGACATGTTTGCCCGTTTGCCACCCCTAAGAAGTGCAACTAGGAAAGGCCTTGTGAAACATGTAACATAACAAAAAACCATATTTTTAATAAGTTTCACCGAGAAATTAACTGTCAAACACAACAACTTGTGAATCCCAACAGAGGCAGCAGAACAAACGTATTCTCCATACTCGCCAAAGGATGACCCAAACTCAGTTTTCTTTTCATTTTTTCTTCATTTTACAGAAGCCCCAATCACCCAACTACTTTGATAACAATTATTGGAAAATTAAATTCACTGCGTAGATCAAGGAAACAAAAAAAAGTAGAACAAATAGAACAAAGATTCTAACGTGGCACACAATATATGTTGCTTAACTCCACGAATAGAAACACATAAATTTTATTACTCCAATGGATCAGACGAATTACATATGTTAAGAATTATGTCATGCAAAACCTCTTAACTAGATTACAAACTCATAGGGTTACATCTTGCTCTATTTATAAGAGCTTAAGTCAAATTCTTGAGTTCCACGAATCATTAACACAAAGACTCTTGACTATCCATTTATTAACTATTTTTGGCTTATTCATTGGGATAAGACTATAAATTCGGTCGGTGATCAACGGCTATGGAAGAACACCAGTTCAACTGCCGTTAATGCTGAACCATCGTCCAAAATATGGTTTAGCCATTGTTAAAAGATTTTTACCTTTCCAAATACTCACTGAAAATGAAGAAGGGCTTGTCAGAAATCACCGGTTTGCTTGGTCCAGCCAAGAAAGGCGTGGGAGTCTTTGAGCCGAAACCTCAATAGACGGTAATTGTTAGGAAAAAAATTAGCAATAGCCATGTAATGGAGCAGTTAATCTTTCTTCTTCTTTTTTTGTAATACTCTTAAAATTCATTATTTCAAATACTTTGATTGCATAAGTCTACATTCAAACAACTGGTAGAAGAAATAACCATAATCCCATAAGAGCAAATACACCATAACAATAGTAAAACAATAGCAGCAAAATATTCTAAACAAAAACCCCCAAACACAAGGCAAAAATCACACAATTATAAAATTCAGATAACAATAATAAAAGTATCATCATAATTTAAACATCCATGTTCATGGTATGGTATATTAACCCAGATCATCAGAAGCATGAATTACTGCAACAACACAATCAACACGATCAGTTATCATAAGTACGGCACTCATCGGTCTCGGGGTTGTCCTTACAGTACTCCTCCAACACATCCTCGTCCTTCTTCTTGTCCCTGGCGTGGCTCGCCGCTGCACTCAGCTCCTCCACCTCGTCCCACGCAGCCACGCACTCGCCGCTCGTCGGATCCCCGGCGCATGCCTCCTCCGCCTCTTTTATGCTCTCCGCCACCTTGTCCGACAGCTTGTCCGGTGCCGCACGCACCACCACGCAGCTCAGCCGCCCCCTAGCGGCACTGGTGCATGGGGCTCTGACGAAGACGACCTGCTTAGCCCTCGAGAAGTCCGAGGATGGTGAGGATAGGGCGAAGCTTGGGGATGAGATGCTGCTAACTCCGGATATGGCTGCCATAGCGGAAAAGCGATACAGAGTTTGAAGAGAGTTTGGGTGGGTGGTGGATGGATATGGTTGTGTAATTGGGGGTATATGTGGGAATGGATGGAAGGTTTGTGGACGTCCATTTCTTATCATTTTTCTGCCACTTATCTATTTGCACATATTTTGCAGATTTATTTTATAATTTCTTCTTTGTTTTGTTGGACCGGAGCCAATAATGCCCCGTGACTACTTTCAAAACGACACCGTCTTCTTTGTTTTCACAATCCATTCACCCCCTTATTATAATACTCTCTCGGTCCCAGAAAAATTGGCACACTTTCTATTTTCGTTTGTCCCACAGAAATTGGCACATTTCAATTCTTACCTAATGTGGTAATAAATGAGCTTATACTTTTACTATATTATCACTCAAAAGTTAATTAAATCTACTAGTCAACTCTTCCATTACCAAAATATCATTCCTTTATTTCCCATCAACACTTCCACATCAGCTTGCATTAAAAATCGATCCAAAAGCAAGTGTGTCATTTTCTTTGGGACGGAGGGAGTATATCTTAATGAAGTAATTTTTTGATATTATCATTAATCACATATTGATGTGTACCAAAATATGCCATTTCTAAAAATTAATTTAAAAATTGAAATAAAGTCATACAAGGAAAATTGCAAATAAAATTAATAGAGTATTAGACAAATAATTGAAAGAATTTACAAATGAAATATTTTAATGCTATATTTAATATTCATATAAACATTTTATATTGAATTTTTTCTCAAAATTAAATTTATTAGAAACATTCATATAAATAAATAAATTTACTCCATATATGATTCCATTTGTTTAACATAGTAATACTAATATTTTTGTAGGTAAATTAAATTGAATGGAAAGAATTGATTGCAGAGAGTAATTAAAAGAATAAGTAGATGATAACCATTCACTTATTAACATGAAAAGAAGTTTGATAAACTTAAAACAATAAATCAAAATGGAAAGTGTATCAAATTAAATAAAAATGTTATAAAAATAAGTATTATGAAAGAATTTACATAACAAATGGAGATTGAGAACACAAAACAATCCTCTTCACAAGAATGTGTGCATGCTTATAAATAGGGTAGAACTAATTAATCATCGATTGAAAAGTATTGAATTATGGGAAGAGCATTGAAAATGTTGGGGAAAGAGATTTGCGTTGTTACCACTTACCAATAGCTATGTTAATAAACAAATCCCAATCCCCACACTCTTTATAAATATCTTAATATTACTGCCCAAAACCATAACAAAAAAAAGCTCGTTCTCGTGAAAATTCGCCCGTTGTCATGCAATAACAGTAGAAATACATCAAATTTACAGCTCAGGGAAAAAGTAATAGGGCATTATTCTCTGTTTGATACAGAGTAATTTTTTGTTATTTCTAACTCTAAAATGTTTTCCGGGTGACAATTATAATAACATTGCATTGCAAGATCATGATATTGGAGCACAAATCATATTACATATAATCAAACTCTTGGTAATCCACAAGAGATCCTTAGCTATATACGGCAAATCAAGTCAGTGAGATGATATCTTGAAGGTGAGGGACTTGTTCAACCATGCCTTCCAACTGTTGCTTCTCTTTTGATCAGTCTTCTGAGGCTGCCTCTCCTTCTTGCAGAGGATGAAGTTCCTCATTCCTTGCGACCCGATCGGCTCCGATGGCTCCAGAGCTGCAAAAATTATTAAAAACATGAACAAAATTGAACCAAATATACCATGAAAAAGATGAAACGTTCGCCGGTGCAAACTAAGCCTAATGTAACACTTTAAAAGTGTTGCTTTACCCTTTAGGTACTAAAAATTTTAAGTCGAACCCATTGCAACACTTTTACATTTATTACCTTAGGTGATGTTGTATAAGATTTAATGCAACACTTTATAACTTATTGTAACATTTTTGAAATGTGTTGCTAGAAAAGTGTTACTTTAACCAAGAGTTCTTAGAGTTTTACCATCCAAATCGGCATTGGCGGGATACAGAAGGAAACCATGGGCATCAGAGCCAAGCTGAGGAAGGCGCTCCTCCCGACCATACAGCTTCAAAGCAGCGTCGATCACTTCCGAAACACTGTCACCCTCACTCGCCACGAACCTCATCGGCCCCGCGCTACCGAGAACATTTACAGTAACCAAGAACCTAATGGAAGATGATTTGTTCTTCTCCATCTTACTGTCATCATTCCTTTTCTTCGGGATCGACATCCTGTCCGAAATGCTCTTTTGAAAAACTTTCACATCCATGTAAGGGCGATCAAACTGCAAAAATGGTTTGGAATTGTTCGTGATTCGGGATTGTTGGATCTGCAAAAGAGAGAGAAAGGAATCGAATTGCGCTTCGCTTTATTCGTGTAACAGTCTGATTCATGCGTCCAGGGCTGTTATTATTCAAGTGAGAATATACCGATTGATTCTTATTCTAAAGAAAGCTGCATGAAACTACCTGAAAATATGTACCTACCTACTGTTGGGGTCATCTTGGATGTTAGCTCCATTATAGAATTCAGATTAAGACCAAATACCCATCACGTAAAATTATCTGCATAGAGGATTCTCTTACCTCCCAAATCAACCTACACATTTCCCTGTAAGAGACATCCACAATAAATGGGCACTATACAGAGCATCTTCAATACTCTCCGGTCCTAGCCAATTTTGCACAAAATCTTTCTTTAATTAAAGAAGTTGAACTTTAATCACATATGAACAATAATTTTATCGTATGAGTGCCAATATAACCCTATCTTTTAGCTGAAAGTGTCAATATAACCATGCAATTTGAAAATGTGTCAATATAACCCTTGACTTGTTTGACTTTTTAGTCAACTATTATATGGCCAGAATCAAGTGAAATGGTGAATTTTTCCCTGAATAAAAAAAGTAAAATGCCAAAAAATTGATATAGAACTTTCTAGCCGACAATGCCTTCGAAAGTTTTTCGCCGACAATGCCTTCGAAGAAGAACTTCCCCTTTCTTCTTCAATTTCTCGAAAGTTTTTCTTCCTCTTTCTTCTTGAAAACTTTTTCTAGCCAACAATGCCGTCAAAATCAAAGCGCCCGCATCGTGGTGGCGAGCATGGTGGTGTTTTGGTGGCAAGCACGACGGTATCGTGGTGGCGTGTACGGCAGCGTCGTGTTGGCGAGAACTGTTGATATGCCTTGAATACGTATTAGCCGCTTCGACAGGTCCGGTCAGCGAGTCGAGGGTCCAGGGGGGTGGAGCGCACCCTGGCCTGGGGGTCCGGGGGGCGGAGTCGCCCCCGGCCCGACGGTATAGCATGTCCGCTGTTTGGGCTGTTATTGGCATTCTGTCTCCTGTTCTGGTTTGGGCC
>JAUOBV010328769.1:0-10922 GCA_032360425.1 Rubia occidens | reverse complement strand
CATTTTGGATTTGGAGAATGTAGATGCTAAAGTTGATGAAGAAGATCAAGCCATTTTATTATTATGTTCCCTTCCCCAGTCCTTTAAGTAATTTTGAAATACTATGATTTGTGGGAAAGAGGCGGTCTCATACAATACTATAAAATCTGCTTTGAAATCTAAAGAGCAGATTGATAGGGACATTATGGGGGAATCGAGTGGAACTCATGCTGAGGGTCTGTTAGGGGTAGAGGTGAAAATAGAGATTCTGAAGTTGGTAGATCCAAAGGGAGGTCGAAGTCTAGATACAGAAATAAAATTTGCAACTATTGCAAGAAAAAATGGTACATTAAGGCTGACTGTTTTAAATTGAAAAATAAATAAAAAATATTAAAATGAGTAGAATAGAAGCAATGCGGGTGAAGCTAGTGTAGCAGAATATGAGAGTGATGGAATCATATTTATGTCCATGGATAATAAATCAAGGTCTTCAAATGAGTGGCTCTTAGATTCGGGTTTTACTTACCACATGAGTTATGATAGGGGGTGTTTTTCCACTTATGAAGAATGGGGTTGTGGAATTGTTTTAATGGGTGATAATGCTCCTTGTAAGGTTGTTGGTAGGGGAACAATTCAAATCAAAATGTATGATGGCATTATTAGGACCTTCACTAATGTTATGCATGTTCCTGACTTAAAGAAATATCTCATCTCTCTTGGCACTCATGATGTTCTAGGGTTCAGATATTCAGGTGATGGGGGAATTTTGAAAATCTGTAAAGTTACTCTTGTGCTAATGAAGGCTTGCAGATTTGGCACTTTGTATATTTTACAGGGATCTACATTTACTAGGGCAGTGGCCATCTCAACTTCTTCAGATGAAGACATAACCAAATTGTGGCATATGCGGTTGGGACATATGGGCGATAAAGGCTTAACATTGTTAAGCATGAGAGGTCTACTTTGTGGTCAAAGTATTGGTAAGTTGGACTTTTGTGAACACTGTATTTTTTGAAAGCACAAAAGAGTTAGCTTTTGTTCACCTGCAGTTCATAAAACTAAAGGTACTTTGGATTACATTCATTCTGATCTTTGGGGCCCCTCTCGTGTCCCTTCTAATGGTGGTGCAAGATATATGCTTACTTTTATTGATGATTATTCAAGAAAAGTTTGGGTATATTTTTTGAAGCTTAAAAGTGTTGTTTTCTTAACATTTAAACAATGGAAGACCTTGATTGAAAAACAGACAGGAAAACAAATTAAGCGCCTGAGGACAGATAATGGGTTGGAATTTTGTGGAAATGAATTCAATTAGTTCTGCAAAAAATGAAAGAATAGCTCAACATCGCACTGTTAGAATGACGCCTCAACAGAATGGCATGGAAGAACGGATGAATTGTACTCTTTTGGAAAGAGCTCGGTGCATGATCTCAAATGCCAAGTTGACATTAGACTTTTGGGCTGAAGCCATCTCTACGGCATGTCACATCGTCAACCGCTCTCCATGTGCACCTCTTGATTTCAAGACTCCGGAGGAAGTTTGGTCAGGTAACCCTGTTGATTACTCTAATTTAAGAATATTTGGGTGTCCAGCATATATGCATGTTAATGAGGGAAAGCTAGAGCCTAGGGCTAAGAAATGTATCCTCGGTTATGCTTCAGGGGTGAAAGGATATAGGCTGTGGTATCCTGATCCAAAATCACCCAAATTTGTATTAGTAGAGATGTTACATTTGATGAATCTTATATGTTACATCCTGGAAAAAATCTTGTAATCCTTGTGATTCAAAGAAAGAAGATAGTGCACAAAAGCTGGTGGAGTTAGAGATTGGTGGTTCTTCGGGGAGAAACCCAACCTAAGAAGAGGTTGAAGACCCTGATCATGAACTTGTTGAAGATCAACCATGAGATGAAGATTATTCCATTGCTAGAGATAGACCGAGATGAGACATTCGACAACCTTTGAGGTATGCAAATTTGGTTGCATAAGCTTTAACGGTGGCACAGGAAACAAGTGGAGACGAGGAACCTTCCACATATTCAGAGGTAGTTTCAAGTGCTAATTCAGAAAAATGGTTGGTGGCTATGAATGAAGAGATGGAATCTCTACACAAGAATGTAACATGGGATCTTGTGATGCCACCAAAAGGAAAGAAAATCATTGGTTGCAAATGGGTTTTGAAAAGAAAGGAATATTTTTCGTGTGTTGATGCAAGGTACAAAGCACGATTGGTTGCAAAGGGCTACAATCAGGTACAAGGTGTTGATTTCAATGATGTTTTCTCACCTGTTGTGAAACATAGCTCTATTCTTTTATTATTTACTTTGGTTGGCATGTTTGATATGAAGTTAAAACAGTTGGGGTGTTAAGACAGCTTTCTTTCATGGAAAATTAGATGAGCATATCTATATGAGTCAACCTGAAGGTTTTGAAGTTCAAGGTAAGGAAGACTAGGTTTGCTTGTTGAAGAAATCCTTGTATGGATTAAAGCAGTCTCCAAGACAATGGTATAAGATGTTTGGTTCATTTATATTGGGTCATGGTTTCTCCAGGAGCATGTATGATAACTGTGTTTACTTCCGGAAGTTACAAGATAACTCATTCATTTATTTGCTATTATATGTAGATGACATGCTCATTGCGGCTAAGAATCTTGCAGAATATAATAAGTTGAAGACCTTGTTGAATAGTGATTTTGAGGTGAAAATTTTGGGAGCGGCTAAGAAGATTCTTGGTATGGAGATAAGAAGAGATCGAGGAGTTGGAAAATTGTACCTGACCCAGGAGAGTTACCTTAAGAAAGTTTTGGAGCAATTTGGCATGCATGATTCCAAACCAGTTACAACTCCTCTTGGTAGCCATTTCAGGCTATCTGCTGTCCAATCATCAAAAATAGAGGAAGAAGAAAATTATATGGCTAGAGTTCCTTATTCAAATGCAGTTGGGAGTATAATGTATGCAATGGTTTGTACTCGTCTTGATATCTCACAAGTTGTTAGTGTTGTTAGGAGGTATATAGACAATCCAGGCAAAGCACATTGGCAGGCTATGAAGTGGATTCTTAGATATTTGAAGGGTATTTCAAACATGTGTTTGGAGTTCGGTAGAACTAACAGCACTCTGGTTGATTTTGTAGATTAAGACTTTGTCGGCGATCTTGATAAGCACATGTCTCTAACAGGTTATGTATTTTACATTGGAGGTTGTGCAATTAGTTGGAAATATACTCTACAACATGTAGTTGATTTATCTACTACTGAGGAAGAATATATGGCTGTCACAGAGCCTATCAAAGAAGCTTTATGGTTGAGAGGCCTCTCGGGAGAATTAACTCTACAACAAAGGGTTACTACCATTCACCGTGATAGTTAAAGTGCAATTTACATGACTAAAGATCAAATGTATCATGAGTGGACGAAGCATATTGATATTAAGTACCACTTCATTTGTGATATCATTGCACAGAAGAAGGTCCTTGTTTAGAAAATCAATATAAAGAATAATCCTGCTAATATGTTCATGCAGGCTCTTCCCTATTTAAAGTTCAAGCAATGCTTGGACTTTATTGGTGTTCATTGTTGGTTATTCGGTCCATTAGTGTCATGCCGGAGGAGTTGAGTAAGCTATTACCTTTGGGGGTTCAGACCAAGGTGAAGATTTGTGAAGAATTAATGGTCTTCACCCAAATTGTCCATGAACATTCACTTTTTTTGAGGATAGCAAAGACAAGCATGCAAAACATTAAATTGCAACACTATTCTCATCATATTCTTAACAAGTTGAAGCATTATTTCTTTAAAAATTGGGGTTCAACTATCATGTTTTTTTTTTGCAAGAATCATTTGGACTCAATGTTCATAATCAATGCTTAAAGCAAGAAGGAGGATTTCTTGGGATTTTGGGATAAGTTTTGTTTGAGAGCTCTTGGTCATTGGTAAACTTGAAGTAGTATAAATAGGGGATGAACTTAGTATTTCAAATACACCTCAAGCATAGCAGTCAATTGCTACTTGCTTTCTTCTCCCTTTAACTCTCCTTTTGTAGTTGTAGAAGTCAAAATCCTCTTCTTTATTTTTCCACATAATTCCTTCATAGGTGGTAGGTAAAGCCTTGTAATACTTTCTCTAGGTCTCCTCCGGCCGTGGATGTAGGTAAATTTGACCCAACCATGTAAATCCTTGTGTTCATTATTTCCTTTATTTTCTTTATGTTGTCTTTGCTATCCATCATTTTGGGCTAATAGATACATCGTGGGATTCATATTATTAACAAATACATGTGCAAGTGTGTGACATCTACTTCTTGCCTACTCCCTCCGTCCCACTATAAATTGCTTAATTAATTTTTGGAAGTAAAATGTTTGTAAACTTTGATTGTAAATATAAATAAATCTATAGGATTATATAGTAAAAATATCACGTGAGATCTTGTTAGATTCATCTTAGCATCTATTTTTTTAAATATCAATACTAGAGATATTTACGGTCAAACATGTTCATTGAAAACCCTGAAAAAGTAAATAAGTAATTTATAGTGGGACAGAGGGAGTATGTATTTGTGTAACTCCAGATTTTTTTTGAAAGTGCTCAATAACTATTATTCAACATTGACTTGAATAATTTAATTCCTCCAACTCTTGACTGACGTTGACTTGAAAATTTCCAACAAACATGCAAGTAAATGGCATAAATATGATTGATACTTTGGCTGATATTTTCTGGAAAAAAATTAAACCATCAATTTTTTTTTGAAAAGTGTCTATTAGCCTTTGATCAACGTATAAGTTAATCAAAAGAGCTAGTTTAATATTTAACCACCGTTAAAGTTTATAATTACGAGTAACTAAATCTCTCATCATTTTTCGGTCAAACAAATTACATTACAAAAATAGTCTTGTTTGTTTGGAAACTATAAGCCATTGATTTCAACCACCACAAACGTTGAAACAATACCACTTCGCCCATATCCACCCAACATTGCACCCAATTTAGCAACACCATTGTAGTACTTCATTGAACCACCATCACCATTAGTTACAATGGTGTCGCACACCCTCTCTTTCTCCTTTCGCGCCCCACCACCTATATTCCTCCACCAATCATCTTCTTCTATTCCCGCACATCTGACCCCCTTTCCCTCAGTGACTCCGTCAAACATTTCAAACGACCCCGTACAAACACCGCACGCTCAGAGTCTTCATTTTCTTTGCCCTTCCCTCCCTGCACCAGATTCACCCTAAATAATCATTATTTATAAGAATTCACACACCCATTGATTTTAGGCATCACCATTATTATGGACATGATACTTTGTTTTTTCCCCATACCCCAAGAGGAATCAAGAAGTCCTCTGTCTTGAAAGACGCCACGATTTGGTGAAATACATCGTCTATTCCTTCAACTCTGAATCTAGTCATGCCGGATAGTTCCTCCCGAGACAACAACGGTGGTGCAATGATGACTTTGAGTCCTCGAAGGAAGATGACATGGATGATGAAGATTCTTATGCCTCATAATTAATATGATTATTTTCATTCTGTCAGTCGAGCCACAACCTATTCTTCCATTGCTTCAAAGAATTTATTTTCTTTAGTTTGATGAGCTGTGTCTCTCCACTTATTTTAAAAATTGATGGAAAATTGAGCTATATTGTATGTAAATGATAACTGTTGTGTGCTCTGACAAAAATATTCAAAAGAAAATTGATAATGATTTTTTTAGAAGTTTTTAAAAGATGAAGTTACAGGGTTTGGGTAATTTTAAGATTAGGCGGCCTTAACCAGCATTAACTGCAAGTTTAGACCAAATTGGGGGTTCTTTTAGTACTACCAAAAAACTTGGAACTATATTTTCACATATAAAGGAAAAAGGGTTACAGGAGTATATTTTCCCTTTTTTGCCCAATTAAATTCAAGGGTTTGTTTGTCATTTTACTATTGATCGATGCGGCATTGACTGCAAATTCATACCAGTTTAAGATAATTTTGACACTTTCATAAAATTCAGGATCATACATACCGTTATATAATAAGGAACTAAAAGTTAGGAGCAATCTCCAAACCCAAAAAATAATATAAGATGTCAAGATTGGTCATCTGAAATTCATGACTAACAATATCAATGTACTTATGAATTAGAGTACCATCATTGCTTGTAAGAATAATGACATCAACACAAACTAATAAATAAAGTAAGGATGCACCTTGTGAAGAGACAAACAACGAATTGTCGAAAGAGCTGCAAAGAAAATCCAGATCAATAAGAAAGGAACTGAAATGCTGAAACCAATCATGAAGAGCTTTCTTCAACCCATAAAAGGCCTTGTACGGATAACATACATAATCAAGGTGCATAGGATCGTTCTAGCTAGCAGGTTGCTCTATGCAAACAAGCAAATCAAGTACACCATTTAAAAAGACATTCTTAACATCTAGCCAGCCATCAGCCTTGTACTTCAAACGAAACCCCACCTGGGACCAACCACATTAACATGTGGAAGACGAGGGACTAACTCCCAAGTCTTTCAAGTGTGAGCGCATCCATTTTAGAATCTATAGCAGCAACCCAATCAGGATTCTTGATAAAGGAGCGATAACTTTGCAACTCGGTTTTAACAAATAAAGCACTCAAAAGTTCAGAGATATCATAATCAGAAAAATCCTAGTACTTGAGTGAGCCAGTGCATGAGTGAATAGCCATTGGGTGACAAGAAGTAGGCCAGCACGTCAGAGGAGATGCAAAGTTTGAGTACGACAACATCTGAGAGACATCAAGCTAGCCCAACTAGTGACTTGGTGAGGCTATGGGAAATGTCACGTCTATGGACGCGTGCTTTGAGTTGGGTAGTTCGTACGAGCTCAGTTGCAGCGGTGTGTGCAAGCTTGATTGAGGTGGTGTTTCTGCTGCGAACAATGGCATGTAGTCACCTACGGATAAAAATTTTGTGTAACTCGAGTACAAATATAGCTTCAACATCGATCATTGAGAATTTTAGGCAAGGAGGCTGATGAAGAAGGCTCAAAAATATTTGATGGCACTAATTGAATGCTCCAGAAATGGCCAAAACATCAAGTGAAGGAGGGGCGAAAGCAGTACCTTAGCACAAAGCTGGGAAAAAGAGCAGAGTGAGTAATATGATCCTTCTTCGTAACATGCTCAAGACAACAATAACCTTTATATTGCAAATTGTAACCCAAATAGAAGACAAAAATAAGCTGGAGACTTAAAAGCGAGTCGGAGATGGTGAGAGATAAAAGAGGGGTCAACCAGAGGATAACACCTTAATGTTTCAACTGGACAGAGCCACCAGACTACTAGTCGAAGAACTATCAAAGAAGACCATTTATGGGTTGGGCTAACAAACAGGCCGAAACTTTGCTAGAAACTGGCCAGAGGCAGTGGATAGGGCTGCACAACAACGAAGAAAGAAGAAGAAAATTATAGGAGGGAAAGAGGGAGACTATGGCCTAAAATTACTTAGAGCATGTGCAATGGGCATTTCTTTGTGGTTTCTTATTGGAAAGAAACCACAAAGAAACCATGAAACCCCACAGTGCGGGTTTCATAGGGGTTTATTTGAAAAAGAACCAATAGCTGGTTGTTTGAATTTGTAACCGCCCCATATTGACAACTTTCCCCCACCAAATTGAAAGCTTCCCTCATACTCTCATGTGTCACCATGTGATTGGGACACGTGGCACAGCCTGTCCCCAATTTTTTAACATTTTCAAATGCATGCGTGGGACACGTGACCCAATCCTGTGGTGCCTTGTGTCCCAGTGAAAATTTTGAAAAATATATATATGCACTCTTTTTATAATTTTCCTTTTCTATTTGCATTATTAATAATAATTTAAATCAGCATTATTTTAATTGTATGTTTAAATATTAAAATTTTAATTTATGTTGTTTAAGATATTAATTTTTAATTTGTATTGTTTTTGCCATTCTTAAACATTTTTTAAATCAAAAAATGAATTTTTTCCTAAATAAAAAGGAAGGTATATTTAAAATTTTAAAACATATCATTAAATTTTATGTTTTAATTTATTTTGGGGTGACAGATTTATTTTAAACAAAAAGTAAATGTACATTAATGAGAAAATCAAATGGAGTCCATTAGGGAGTTTCTACCATTCTAGAGATTAAAAATAGAATGATTTCTTTGTGGTTACTTTTTGGTGAGATGGAAGAGAGATTGAGAGTATTATTATATGTAATGGAGCCACTTTTATCATTTCTTCAGTTGTACATGGTCTTATACAATGTAAAGGCTGAATATTTGATGCATAGCTCATTGATGCCATAGCTCATTGATGATCATGGTTTATATAGGTTATCATATCTCAATCACATCTTGTCATATCAATCGACATGAATCATATCGCATTCATATGGATATCGTCTATCCTAACAGGAAGGATCCACGGCTTGTTCAGAATCGGTCACGGGATCATCAACCAGACTTCATCTTCATCAACCGCAACGGCTCTCGGCTCTTTAGGCGTCAAAGGTTGGGGAAAGGTGCCGATATGGTCCAGGGGGGGTTTAATAACCCCTATCTTGAACGTCCCTGTAATCCTCTAGATATGTCAACTAAAGTATACTACTTCACAACTCTCTTAATTAGTCTGCGCGAGCTAACAGGGGGAAAAAAAAAATAGTGCCTATATGTACAGTCTATTTATGCAAGCAACCAAACTAAAGCCATAGCCCATGACAATGCTTGCAACTGCTGCAACAAGAACAATAGCAATGCCTCTTTCTTGACCAATAACCGCCACAAATTGAAACGTAACATCCATAGTGATCTTTCTCCCATTCTTCACCAGAAATCGGCGGCGGTTCCCCGCGAAAGCGAGGAGGACTAGAACTGTAATCCAAGCAACCACCGTGGTTCGAATCGCCAGAATGACCACTGCGGCAAGGAGGAGTATCGCAGCCGCCACCGGAAAGATGGATGAAGACGACAATGATGAATGAGTGCTGGTTTTGGTGTCCTGGCTCGAAAATCCGACGAGGAGGAGGGATACCAGGAACAATAAGGAGAGACATATGGCGGTTTTCGATGAATTCATCGGTGATGATACGAGGAGCATCTAATGCTTGGAACGGAAAGTATGATGTCAATGTTTGGAAGAAGGATTTCAACTTGGAATATTTGCATTGTTTGGTTTAGGAAATTGTACATATAGGCTCGGAATTGGATGGAAAGGGAATTCGCACATGGGCGGAGGTTGGAATTTGGAACTATTGGAACCAAACAAGTTGATTAAATGGTTGTTGCTATTTAATTCGTCCGTTTTAAGAGGCGTAAAATACATTGCCATATACAAAAACATTGAAAATCTCAACAGTTACTTAGAAATTAATATCAGACAATTAACCTGAACGTTCTTTACCATATTCTTTTCATTAAAACCAAACGTTGCTTTAATCTTTAGAGTTTGTCTCCTTCCAAACAATTTCATGGTGATATCAGATGTTAATTAGAGATTGTAGAATCATAAAATAGAAGCATATCAAATTTAGGGGTTAAAGTACAATTTTTTTGGGGATTCACTTTAAGGGAATATTTAAAGTTCAAGGGTTGAATTGAAAATAAGCTATAACATTCTCCTTTCCTGTCGATGATCCCTTCCTTCATCGGAACCCCACCCCAAAATTTGATGTACGCTTCGCTCCCGAAACCCTCGTCGGCGACGTGGCGCAAGCAGTGGAGAGGACGATGAAACTGAAGAACAAGGCTGTTTCAATTCCCAATTCGCAACATCAAATTCTCGTAATGCTGACGCCTGGCTGAAGAACACAACTCGCGCAACCTCAATTTGCAGAAGAACGATGAAAGAACATGTCAAATTTCGCAATGACGGAGTTGTAGATGGGCGACGACGCTAATCGGTGGAAGAAGAAGCTGAACAATCGACGATGACACAAATCTCGTTGCGTTAGTGGGTCGAGGATTGTTGCAGACGGCGGGTCGAGGAAGAGGAAGTTTCAAACGGTGTCTTTCGATCGTATGGACTGAAACAGTCTGTTATCCGGCTCAATAACTAATATCAGTCCAGTTCTTATAATAACACAATTATATTATATGATTTAAATCAAATAAAAACACTAATCCAATTAATAGTTAAACATTATATAAAAATTTAAGATACACTAAATTCAAAAAATTAAATGCCAAATATAACACTTTACATATGAATTCAAAAATTTAAATATCATTGAAAATAATGAAAATTAAATAAACATCGAGTTAGAATGGTTAAACATTAAATAAAAACACTATATTTACAAATCAAAATTTAAAAGAGATGGTCTTCTATGAGACTGCCTAAACTTTAGGCAGGGATTTTTCTCCAAAAATCAACACAAAACTCCATCTTCCCTGAATTTATTTGCAACTTTCAAAAAGAAAATATTCAATAATTTCATAATAATCTTTCCCTAAACAAGACTTGGTGAAATTTAAATAGTTAACCATCAAACAAAAATAATTTAACATCAAATAAAATCTTTAAAAACACAAATCAAAATAGTAATTAAATATCAAATAAAAATACTAAAAATACACACCAAAATTTACATAATTAAACATCAAATGAAACATTAAGGACACACGTCAAAATTGTTAAACATCAATTAAAAAACTAAATATGCATCAAATTATAATAGTTATAAATTATATTAATACAATAAAAATATGGTAAATAAAAACTATTAAACACAAAGTAAAACCACAGAAAAGTTTTAAATATCAAAGAATGCACCAAAATGTGACACCAGTATAGGATAAAATAAAGAGTGCGTCTCTTGAAAGACGGTCTTTCCATAAGTTATGGAAAGACCACGGTTTAAAGTGTAAATTAGAACAAATTAAGATAAAAATCTTGGGTTGTATGAATCGGGTTATAAACTTTATGACTACTACATGTTGTATA
>JAUOBV010328662.1:0-10923 GCA_032360425.1 Rubia occidens | reverse complement strand
CTATTTGAAATGAAAGTAGTAGCTTCCCCCGATATGCTACAACATTCAAGACATGGAATGCCCCTAGCATGGTTCTTAGTGTCGGCGGAGATAAGGCATAGATCAACATACGCTACCCTAAATGGGTGGTGCTTTTTGGTTCCCCTTTATTTTTTTGGGAAAGTACAATTTGCAAATTCTGAATGACACAGTTGCTTGTGACCAGTACATCAGCATGTTCATGATTCAAGCTCATGTAAGTTTAGCTGATCTATTCAGGCTTAAAATCATTCTTTAATTCGAATTGATTTGTTCAAAGTGTTGGATTTTATAGTTTGGGTAGTTACGTGATTTGGATAGAATTGGACATCAATTAATGTAAGAAAATGTCCTCATTTGTAAGGAGAAGTGGGGGGAATTGAAGCCGCACAATAATATTTATTCATATTTCACATAAATAATTCTATCTCGAGTATATATTAGATAGCATATTCAGTACTAAAAATAAAGGATGAGATGCTCGCACACAACACGCCTACCCCGTGTCTGCTCTCGCACCCTTCGATGCCCTATTTATAAATACATATGAATTTCTTTAGAAATATAAATATAAAATATAATTAGTAAAATATTAATGAAACTGATATGTGAAAATAACCAATTCTATTTGAATTATTTTAAGATATATTTCATGTTTTATTTGAAATGAAAGTAGTAGCACCGCCTGATACACTACCACATTCGAGCCAAGGAATGCCCCTAACATGGTTCTTAGTATCAGCAAAGATAAGGCGTTGATCAACATACGTTACCCTAAATGGGCGGGGCTTTTTGGTGCCCCTTGCTTCTTCTTGGAGAAGTACAATTTGCAGGTTTTGAATGCTACAATTGCTTGTGACCAGTACATCAGCATGTTCTTGACTCAAGCTCATGTAAGTGTAGCTTATCTATTCAAGTTTAAAATTATGCTTTGAGTTATATTGATTTGTCTTAAGTTTTGGATTTTATAATTAGGATAATTATGTGGTTTGGATATAATTAGGGTTCAATTAATCTAAGAAAAATGTCCTCATTTTTAAGAAGAAGTGGGGAAATAATATTACAATACTCGGTGTTATGGAGAATCTGCAAAATTAAAATTTATTCATATTTTAAATAATGAAATGAACACATAAACCAATTTATATCATAAATATATTAGATAGAACTAGGTGCTAGAAAAAAATGATAAGATGCTCAAGAACTGCACACCCCCGCCCATCACTTCTCGTGCCCTTAAACACCCTGTTTTTTCTATACATATGAACTGCTTTAAATATATAAAAATATAATATAAATTATTAATCAAGTAAAAATAATAAGTTATATCTGAAATATTTTAAGATATATTTCCAGTGTTAATTTAAAATGAATGTAGCAGTGCCGCCTTATACACTATCACTTTCAAGACGTGGAATGCCTCTAACATGGTTCTGAGTATCTACAAATGTAAGGCGTAGAACAAAAACAATTTTCCTTAAAAGGAGGGGCTTTTTGGTGTCATTATAATTTAGATAATTATGTGGTTTTGATTTAATTAGCCCTCAATTAATGTAAGAATAATGTCCTCTTTTGTAAGAAGAACTGGGGAAAATAGAATCTGCATAGATAATATTTATTCATATTTCCAATAAATAAATGAAGAAATAAATACATAAATCATTATATCTCATGTATATATTAGATATTTTTAAGTTGTTGAAATAGAGGATAAGATGCTTGCACACTACACGTCTCCCGCACATCTGCTGTTGATCCCCTTTGGCGACCAAATTTTTATGCAAAGGAATTGCTTTAGAAATGTAATTATAAAATATTATTTATAAAATATTAATAAGAATAATATGTGAAAATAATAAATTCTATTTGGAATATTCTAAATTATATTTCATGTTTTAATTTAGAATGGAAGTAGTAGTGCCGCCCCATATGCTAGCACATTCATGACATGGAATGCCACTAACATGGTTCTCATTGTCGGCTCGCAAGTCAGTTCATCTCAAATCTTTATAAGGCACCATGGCATCTCTATTCCCTTTGCTGTAATATTCATGATATTTTAGAAAAATCAGGCGCCAACCTTATTTTCACAAAAAGGGAAGCTAATCAAGCAGTTGATTTTTTTAGCTAAGGTGGCAACAAACACTCCCTCACAGACTCTTTCATGGAAAAATCTGAGTAAGGAACTTAAGGGATTATATTAATGGACATGAAATACATTCCTAGTCTAAGGTGGAGGCCTTAAAGATTTCTCCAGTTCAATGGAGGACAGTTAATCATTATAAATGTGTTACTTGTATGGCTATGTTATGTTTTGTTTTGTGTCACTTCTTCAACTGATGGCTGTGTTATCAGTGGGTTTATTACTATTGATGCTTTGTTTATTACAGCTGATGTTTGGGTCATTATAACCGATGCTTTGGTTTCAGTCTATCCCATATGGAGCTGCTCAACATGACTTCTCTCACTCACAAAAAGCCCACGGTCATCATCATCACAGGAGCTACAATCTAGCTAATGATTTTGTTAATAGTTTCTCTCATACTCGGTGTATATTTTTAGCTTTGGTAGCTTTTGTAGCTTTTGCCTATTTATCTAGTTTGATCTCATTAGATGTCTGGCATGAATTGATTAGCACAAGAAGTGGAGATCTTTTACAGGAAACACATCCAAATCTATCACTAGATCTGCTCTTGATATTCGGATGTTACTCAGTGTAATATGACTTCCCAGTTGTTATTCTTGGGGGTTAAGAGAGCCCAATAAAATTCTCTCATTCACCATTGATGGATGTTTTAAATTTTTTTAAAAAAGAGAGGAGGCATTTGGGGAACTGGGAAAAGCATAGAAGGAGGATGAGCGCCCCTATGAATGGAAAGAAGCAATGTCAAAGTATATTCCATTTGTGAAAGACGACAAAGGCGGAAATAGTGGGAATATGGTGAGGAACGACTCAAGCTTGGCGAGGTCATCTATTGATAGAAGTTGTTCCTCTGAAAAGGGTATGAAATATTTATTTTTATAATTTCTATTTAATTTCTATTACTTATATTTATAAAAATTTCTCTAATTTTCTAGGGATAATATTTTTGTAATTTTTTTGGAGTGTTGTTGCAAAAGAGGGCAAGGTGCAGTACTAGATCAAGTGGTAAGTTTGACTGTTGTGCGCCTTTTTTTAAACTAGTTAGCATGTCAAATATTTAATTAATAGGTTCTTATTGAGTTTTCTAAAGTTTTATTTCTTTACTCTGAAAACTGTTGTTGGCCGTGCTTTAGAAAACTGTCAGATTTTTTCATGATTTTGTTAGATTTTTTTTACTGTTAGGCCATTTTTTAAAACTATTAACAAGCATGTTTAAAATGAATATTACTTGCAAAACTTGGTTTGTGATAATGATTAATGTGAAGATCACTATTTTCAACGGATTCCATTAATGAATATTGTTTATTCGGTATAGTTTTTAGGTTGCTTTTTTTCTTACATTTTATTTTGCACGCACGTAGGTGTTGCTCGTGCACTAATTAAACGTGCAATTTAGTGCATTAAAATTATCATAACGAGAATGGGGTTTCATACTTCAAGGTTTAGATAAATAGGGAGGAAACTAATATATTTTATTGCATCTTTTTTAATAAATGATTTGAACTACACACACTCTCACACACACACACACATATATATATCCACATATACGTATATTTTTTTTCTGGTCTCCTAAGTTTATTTATTGTATATCTCTGTTTAATATTTTAGTAAATATCTTTGAATTTTTTAAATATATAATTCATTTTCTGCAAAGCAACAATTAAACTAGTCATAAAATTCAGTTAATTTTTTGCATAAAAGTTATTAAATCAACCCAAGATCCTAGAAACAAATAATTTATTTCATATTAATAATAAATTCATAATAATGTCAATTTCACTTAACACTTCATCACAATGATAATGGGCTAGTTGACTTTTTGGAGCAAAACTGATCAGACTTTGACAAAGAGAAGAAGCTGATGGGCTTCAACAGGGATAAGGCGATAGAACAGCAGGCATTTGAGGAACTGGGAAAAGCATAGAATAAGGATGAGGCACCATTTGAATGGGAAGAAGCAATGTCCGAGTATTTTCCGTTTGAGAAGGATGGCGAAGGCGGAAAGGGTGGGACGACGACGAGGAACGGCTCAACCTATACAAGGACATCTATGAGATAGAAATTGTCCGTCGAAAGAGGGTTCGAAAGGTATAATATTTATTTTTATAATTTTGATTTGAATTATATTACTTTTATTTATGTGAATTTCTCTAATTTTTATGGATAATATATTTGTAATTTTTTTTGGGTGCTGCTGCAAAAGAGGGCAGGGTGCAGTACTAGATCAAGTGGTAAGTTTCACTGTTGTGCACCTTTTTTATACTTGTTAGTATGTAAAATATTTAATCAGTAGGTTTTACTGAGTTTTCTATAGTTTTGTTTCTTTACTTTGAAAATAGTTGTTAGCAGTGCTTTAGAAAACTATTGGATTTTTTTCATGATTTGGTTAGATTTTTAGTGTTATGCCATTTTTTTTCAAACTATTTACAAGAATGTTTGAAATTCATATATCTTGCAAATCTTTTGTACATGTGGTTTGTGACATTGATTAATATGATGATTACTGTTTTCTGCAGATTCATTTAATGAATATTGTTTATTTTTTGTAGTTTTTCAGTTGCTTTTTTCTTACGATTTATTTTGCACGCACATATGTGTTGCTCGTGCATCAGAGAAACAAGCATATTTAGTGCGTTAAAATTATCATATCCAGAATGGGGTTTCAGACTTCGAAATTCAGATAAAATGGGAGGAAACAAATTACATTTTAATGCATATTTTGAACAAATTATTTGAACCACACACATATTTATACATATATCCACATATACGTATATATGTTTATTTTGATGGTTTCCTATGTTTATATATTGTTTATCCTCATTTAAATTTTTAGTAAATATCTTTGGATTTTTTAAATTTATAGTTCATTGTCTACAAAGCAACATTTAATCTAGTCATAAAATTTAAAACAAATGTTATAATTTCTTAACATTCATGAACTCAGTTCATTTTTTTGCATAAAAAGCATTAAATTAACACATGATCCTAGAAACCAATAATTTACTTCATATTAATATTTAATTTTAAATAATATCAATTTCATTTAACACTTCATCACAATGATAATGGGCTTGTTGACTTTTTGGAGTAAAACTGACCAGACTTTGACAACGAGAAAAAGCTGATCGGCTTCAACAAGAAGAAGGCGGTAGAAGAGGAGGCGTTTGAGGAATTGGGAAAAGCATACAAGAAGGATAAGGCACCGTAGGAATGGGAAGAGCAATGTCCGAGTATTTTCCGTTTAAGAAGGACGGCAAAGGCAGAAAGGGTGGGAAGATAACGAGGTATGACTAAAGCTTGATGAAGACATCTATGAGAATGAAGTTCTTCGTCGGAAGAGTGTACGAAAGGTATAATATTTACTTTTGGAATCTTGATTTAAATTATATTACTTATATTTATGAAAATTTCTCTAATTTCCAGGGATAATATTTTTGTAATTCTTTCAGGGTGTTGCTGCAAAAGAGGGCAAGGTGCAGTACTAGATCAAGTGGTAAGTTTGACTGTTGTGCGCCTTTTTTATACAAGTTAGTATGTCAAATATTTAATTAATAGGTTCTTCCTGAGTTTTATATAGTTTTGTTACTTTACTTTGAAAGATGTTGTTGGCCGTGCTTTAGAAAATTGTCGGATTTTTCATGATTTGGTTAGATTTTTTATTGTTAGGCCATTTTTTAAAAAACTATTAACAAGCATGTTTAAAATAAATATATCTTGCAAAACGTTTGTACATGTGGTTTGTGATGTTGATTAATATGATGATTACTGTTTTCTGCGGATTCATTTAATGATTTTTTTGTGTAGTTTTTCAGTTGCTTTTTTTTACGATTTATTTTGTACGCACGTATGTGTGGCTCGTGTATCAAAGAAACTTGCATATTTAGTGCGTTAAAATTATCATAACAAGAATGGGGTTTCAGACTTCGAAATTCAGATAAAATGGGAGGAAATTAATTACATTTCTTTTGAATAAATGATTTGAACCACACATATATATTTATATATATATATATATATCCCCATATACTTATATATTTTTATTTAGATTGTCTCCTAAGTTTATTTATAATTTTTTAGTAAATATCTTTGGATTGTTTAAAGATATATTTATTGTCTGCAAAGCAACATTTAATCCAGTCATAATATTTATTTTTATAATTTTGATTTAAATTATAATACTTTTATTTTTGTAAATTTCTCTAATTTCTGGGGATAATATTTTTGTAACTCTTTCGGGGTGTTGCTGCAAAAAAGAGCAAGGTGCAGTACTAAATCAAGTTGTAAGTTTGACTGTTGTACGTCTTTTATTATACTAGTTAGTATGTCAAATATTTAATTAATAGCTTCTTACTGAGTTTTATATAGTTTTGTTCCTTTACTTTGAAAGCTGTTGTTGGAAGTGCTTTGGAAAACTATCGGATTTTTTCATGATTTGGTTAAAAAATTTAGTGTTAGGCTATTGTTTTTCAAACTATTAACAAGCATGTTTAAAATGAATATATCTTGCAAAACAATTGTACATGTGGTCTGTGATGTTCATTAATATGATGATTACTGTTTTCTGTGGATTCATTTAACGATTTTTTTTTTATTTTGCGTGGTTTTTCAGTTGCTTTTTTCTTACGATTTATTTTTCACGCACGTATATGTTGCTCGTGCATCAGAGAAACGTGCATATTTAGTGTGTTAAAATTATCATAACCAGAATGGGGTTTAGACTTTGAAATTCGGATAAAATGGGAGGAAACTAATTACATTTTAATGCATCTTTTGAATAAATGATTCGAACCACACACACATATATTTATACATATAACCACATATACGTATATATGTTTATTTTGATGGTCTCATAAGCTTATTTATTGTATATCCTCGTTTAAATTTTGAGTAAATATCTTCGGGTTGTTTAAATATATAGTTCATTGTCTGCAAAGAAACATTTAATCTAGTCATAAAATTTAAAACAAATGTTATAATTTTTTTTAACAGTCATGAATTCAGTTTATTTTTTGCATAAAATGCATTAACTCAACACAAGATCCTAGAAATCAATAATTTATTTCATATTAATATTTAATTTTAAATAATATTGATTTCATTTAACACTTCATCCCAATGATAATGGGCTTGTTGACTTTTTGGAGCCAAACTGACCAGACTTCGACAAAGAGAAGAAGTTGATGGGTTTCAACAAGAAGAAGGCGGTGGAAGAGGAGGCATTGGAGGAACAGGGCAATGCATGCAAGGAGGATAAGGCACCGTCGGAATGGGAAGAAGCAATGTCTGAGTATTTTTCGTTTACGGAGGGTGGCAAATGCGAAAAGGGTTGGAAGATGAAGAGGTACGACTCAAGTTTGATGAGGACATCTATGCAATAGAAGTTGTTCGTCGGAAGAGGGTATGAAAGGTATAATATTTATTTTTGGAATTTTGATTTAAATTATATTACTTAGATTTATGAAAATTTCTCTAATTTCAAGGGATAATATTTTTGTAATTCTTTCGGGGTGTTGCTGCCAAAGAGAGCAAGGTGCAGTACTAGATCAAGTGGTAAGTTTGATTGTTGTGCGCCTTTTTATATTAGTTAGTATGTAAAATATTTAATTCATAGGTTCTTACTGAGTTTTATATAGTTTTGTTCCTTTCCTTTGAAATTTGTTGTTGGCCGTGCATTAGAAAACTGTCAGAGTTTTTCATGATTTGGTTAGATTTTTTTAGTGTTAGGCCATTGTTTTTTCTAATTATTAACAAGCATGTTTAAAATGAATATATCTTGCAAACCGTTTGTACATGTGGTTTGTGATGTTGATAATATGATGATCACATTTTTTTACGGATCCATTTAATGAATATTTTTATTTTGTGTAGTTTTTCAATTACTTTTTTCTTACGATTTATTTTGTACGCACGTATGTGTTGCTCTTGCATCAAAGAAATGTGCATATTTAGTGTGTCAAAAATTATCGTAACCAGAATGGGGTTTCAAACTTCGAAATTCAGATAAAATGGGAGGAACTTAATTACATTTTAATGCATCCTTTGAATAAATGATTTCAACCACACACACATAAATTTATACATATATCCACATATACATATATATATATATATATATATGTTTGTTTGATGGTCACCTAAGTATATTTATTGTATATCCTCATTTAAATTTTTAGTAAATATCTTCTGATTTTTTAAATATATAGTTCATTGTCTGCAAAGAAACATTTAATCTAGTCATAAAATTTAAAACAAATGTTATAATTTTTAACATTTACGAATTCAGTTTATTTTTTGGCATAAAAGGCAATAAATTAACAAAGGATCCTAGAAACCAATAATTTATTTCATATTAATATTTCATTTTAATAATATCTATTTCATTTAACACTTCATCCCAATGATAATGGGCTTGTTGACTTTTTGGAGCCAAACTGACCAGAGTTTAACAAAGAGAAGAAGCTGATGGGCTTCAACAAGAAGAAGGCAGTAGAGAGGAGGCATTTGAGGAACTGGGCAAAGCATACAAAGAGGATAAGGCACCGTAGGAATGTGAAGAAGCAATGTCTGAATATTTTCCGTTTAAAAAGGACGGCGAAGGCGGAAAGGGTGGGAAGATGTTGAGATACAACTCATGGTTGATGAGGACATCTATGAGATAGAATTGTTCGTCGGAAGAGGGTATGGAAGGTATAATATTTATTGTTGGAATTTTGATTTAAATAATATTAGTTATATTTATGTAAATTTCTCTAATTTCCAGGGATAATATTTTTGTAATTCCTTCGGGGTGTTGTTGCAAAAGAGGGCAAGGTGCAGTACTAGATCAAATGGTAAGTTCAACTATTATGCGCAATTTTTTTATACTAGTTAGTATGTCAAATATTTAATTAATAGGTTCTTACTGAGTTTTGTTTCTTTACTGTAAAAATAGTTGTTGGTGTGCTTATGAAAACTGTCGGATTTTTTCATGATTTTGTTAGATTTTTTATTGTTAGGCCATTTTTTTATACTATAAACAAGCATGTTTAAAATGAATTTATCTGGCAACATTTTTTTACAGGTAGGTTGTGATGTTAATTAATATGATGATTACTTTTTTCTGCGTATTCTTTAAATGAATATTGTTTATTTTGTATAGTTTTCAGTTGCTTTTTTCTTACGATTTATTTTGCACGCACGTAAGTGTTGCTCTTGCATCAGATAAACGTGCATATTTAGTGCATTAAAATTATCATAACGAGAATGGTGTTTCAGATTTTGAAATTCAGATCAAATGGGAGGAAACTAATTACATTTTAATGCATCTTTTGAATAAATTATTTGAATACACACATGTGTGTATTTTAATGGTCTCCTAAGTTTATTTATTGTATATCCCTATTTATATTTTAAGTAAATATCTATGGATTATATAAAGATATAATTCATTGCCATCAAAACAATATTTAATCAAGTCATAAAATTTAAAACAAATGTTATAATTTTTTAATACTTATGAATTCAGTTCCTTTTTTTTGCATAAAATGGTATAACTCAACACCGGATTCTAAAACCAATAATTTATTTCATATTCATATTAAATTTTAAATATTATAAATTTCAATTAACAATTCGTCACAGAGATAATGGGCTTGTCAACTTTTTGGAGTCAAACTGACCAGACTGTGACAAAGAGAACAAGTTGATGGGCTTCAACAAGGAGAAGGCGGTAGAAGAGGAGGCGTATGAGGAACTGGGAAAAGCATACAAGTAGGATGAGGTGCCATTTGAATTGGAAGAATTGACATCCAAATATTTTCCGTTTGAGAAGGACGGAAAAGGTGGAAAGGGTCTTGAAGAGGACATCTATGAGATATAAATTGTTCACCGGAAGAGGGTACGGAAGGTATAATATTTATTTTAATTACTTTACTTATATTTATAAAAAATTATCTAATTTCCAGGGATAATATTTTTGAAATTTTTTCGAGGAGCTGCTTTGAAAGAAGGAAAGAGGGAAAGAGGGAAAGGTGTAGTAGTAGATCAAATAGTAAGTTGGAATGTTTTGTGCCTTTTGTGTACCAGTTAGTATTTAAAATATTTAATTGATAGGTTCTTACTGAGTATTTTGTAGTTTTGTATCTTTATTGTGAAAACTGTTGTTGGTCGTGCTTTAGAAAACTGTCGGATTTTTTCATGATTTGGTTAGATTTTTTAGTGTTAGACCATTTTTAAAACTATAAATAAGCATGTTTAAAGTGAATATATCTTGCAAAACATTGGTACCGGTGGTTTGTCATGTTGATTAATCAGTTTTCTGCTGATTCATTTAACGAATATTTTTCATTTTGTATAGTTTTTCAGTTACTTTTTTCTTACGATATATTTTGAATAAAGAGAAACGTGCATGTTTAGTGCATTTTAATGCATCTTTTGAATAAATTATTTGAACCACACACGTATATGTATATATATATATATATATCCATATATACGTATATATGTTTATTTTCATGGTCTCCTAAGTTTATTTATGGTATATCCTTGTTTTAAAGTTTTAGTAAATATCTTTTGATTTTTTAATGATGTAATTCATTTTTTCAAAACAACATTCAATCTAGTCATAAAATTTAAAACAAATATTATAATTTTTTAAGAATCATGAACTCGGTTCCCTTTTTGCAAACAAGGTTTAAATCAACACATGATCCTAGAAACCAATAATTTATTTCATATTAATATTAAATTTAAAATATTATCAATTTCATTTAACA
>JAUOBV010328552.1:0-10923 GCA_032360425.1 Rubia occidens | reverse complement strand
TGTTGTCGTGATTAAGGAGGCAGGTGATTGGAGACAAAACTGGTCCTGGCTGCAATGTCTGTCAGATCATCCTCCTCTCTGGACTCACCATTACCAAAGCAGGCACTCTTCTTCCATTCCTATTATCATAATCTGCAGCTTTTGCGATCTAGATTTATTGTAGGACTTTAGACTTTTAGGGGGCCAAGATTAGGGCCCTTTTGGAGTGATTTCCAGATTTCTCTGTTTGAATGTATAAATTTTGGCCATCAGAAAGGGAAAGTGAAAATTTGTATTATAATTTCGTTATAGATGACTTGGCTTGTGGCTAAAGTTGCTACTTGTTACTCTCGAGTTTTCATTTCTAACCTAGGTTTTTCATCACCATTGAGCTGATCAGTACATTATTGACACTTAGTGTGAAAATGTTGATTCTTCAATCTACCTTTGAATATGACTTTTGGGAATTTCGATTAGAAAACTTCAAATTTTATACTGCTTTTGAGTTTTTCACCGATAAAAAACTCTCATTTGTAATATTTTCAAAATTTTATTCTTTGGTTTGAAACAGATGTTCAAACTGATGGAAAATGGTGCTACTTAGTCTTCTGGGTAGTTGGAAATTCAACTACTAGATGGAGTTCATTGAAGAAGAGGCTTCTAGAGGTATGTCTGATGTGTACAGCTGCGACATCAGTATCGACGCCGTGTAGTCCATCGATAAACCATGGCTATCACGGACGGCTGCATGCGAGCTGTAATCGAAGTCGTTCACCTTCACCGACTCAAGCCGTTCTCTATCCCTCCGGCGGCACCTCTCAGGTGATCATTGAACAGCGCTCACGCTAATTCATCTACTGTTAATTACACCGAGATATCTTAAAGCGAAAAATTATACAGGCGCTGGGGTGATTGATGTCGGTTCCAGGAGCATCAAGCACTGTATTGGAGGCTGTTGTGCCGTATTCTCGGATGTCCATGATTCAATAGCTCGAAAAGGTTGATTTCTGCTATATACTTTTCATTTTTATATTTTTTAATCTTAGTTGAATTTGGTGGTATGATGATTGTTGATGCTATTTTATTCATATATAACATTATAACATTATTCAGATATAACATTATAGATAGATGAAATGAGATATATATATATATTAAAATTCATCTTTAAAAGTCATAAGAATAAAGTTTATCATGATTGGTCTAATTTCTTTTTGTTAATTTAGGGATTTTTTCCAATTTAAGAACTGCAAGGGAAGAGATGATAAAAAGTAGAATATAAAAAAAAATGTATAGAAAGAGTATTAAACGGGCGGATGAATTGAATACAAGTCGAATAATGTAATAATTAAAAGTAGCAATAAAATATTTATTAAAATGTTCATAACACGGTGCCTTCAGCTAGTATATAGAATTGGAGTGCTATTTCACATTTTACATTTTACTTACCATGGTGTTTGTTATGTTCCAAGCGAAATCTGGTAGGGTTCATTCTTCCTCTTCTAGCCCTCTCACATTTACATACAAGCCCGCAGATATATTATATTTTCAAATATCAATATAAAAACTTTGAAGGGAAAAATTAAGTATAATTGAACGGAAAGATATACCTGGAAATCACTTGGCTTCTGATGTAATCGACGGATTTTATACCACCTGTCAACGTGTCCAAGGTGAAAACATCGTTCATACCGGGACAAATGATGATGAGGAACCAATGTTGCCTGCGTTAGTTCCTAACAAATTAAAATTTTGGGAATATGTTTATTATTAAAAGGATAGTAATGGTACAAGATTAAGAAAATGTGTCTGGCCTCCTGAGTTAGGGTACTAATTACATGCCAGCTTCAAATGCAACCATTATTTCCCAGATGAGGGAAACCCGATTATTGATATCACTCACTTCGTGAGCGGTAGCTTTCCTTCCTGTGTTCGAGACACAAAATTGGATTCTACCTATGTTGTTGTCCTTCGCTTTACTCCATAGGTCCTTGTTAGACATCCCTGATCGTGTGGCCCTCCCGGGAAAGGAGGAGGCTGTCTTAGACATCCTTGATCATATGATTGCAGTGTATGTAGAGACCTTAGTTTGTGGTGGCCTGCATTTCCCCCTGTTTACTTTCTTTCAATCCATCCTGGGTTATTATGAACTTAGCCTTACACATCTCCCTCCAAACTCTGCCAGAATTCTCTTGGGATTTGATCAGGTGCTTTGCTTAGGGTTAGGTTTCACTCCAACCATACCCTTGTTTCATCCTTCCGCAAAATCCCCCTAAATGGGTGCATTTAAAGTTTTGGCAGGGTGGTCCTAAGCTGGTGACCCAACTTCCAACAACGAAAATTTTTCTTCGCAGATAGGGATTTGGTTCTAGGGAGGGAAGCGATGGCCCCACCAAGGCACGAAATGTGTGTCCTAGTGTTGGAGAGATGGTCTCCCTGAGCCAGTTTTCCTCTGTGTTGTGGGATATATCTCTTAAGTGTAGTTTAGCCCTTCGAGATTATATCTTATGCGTCGTTGGTCTTCACCACCTTCCTATTGGTGTGGTTCCTTTGGGGGCCCTTGTGATCTCCAAGGTATAGGACCTTATTTTATCTACCTGATTTTTTTGCTCTTTAACTTCATGTGCTCATTACTAACTTCATTTGTACCCTTTCACTTTCAGGGATGTTTGTCACCATCCTCATCGTTGACTTGTCCCAGCTTTATCTTCCTCGTAGGCTCCAGGATGCCCCTTTGTATCACCAAGGTTTATATCTCCCTGGGGTCTTGATCATGGGAGTGAACTTCCTGTCATATATTGACTTACCCCCTTTCCTTGGTTTAACTTTCTTCTTGTATTTATCTTCTAACACCGCTTTTCTCAATTGCCCCGATCCTTCCAACGCCTGTCTCTTTCGCTTGTGTGCAAGGTCTGCCCTGCTGAAGTTGCCCACCCTTTTCATTAACTCTTTTATATGCTTCACAGGGTTCAAGCTGCAATCTCTCCACAACGGCTCATGTCTCAGGCCATTTATGAATGTATCGACCAGGAATTGATTACCCATTTCTTCTACGTGGTTCATTTCATCATTAAATCTCTCCTAGTAGTTCTTAAGCCTCTCAGCCGGCTTCTGTTTCATTGCTAGTAACTCTGACCTGATTTTTTTTTTGAAAATTTCTCCATTTCATGAAATGTCTCAGGAACATTTGCTCTGCTGACTGAAACTGTTTATAGTCTTGTCCTCCAGGTTCTTGAACTAAACCCTAGTTGCTGCAATGAGGGTTGTCGTGAACACCTTACACTAAATGGCCTAGGGGAAGGAAAAAGTGGCCATGTTGGTGGAGAAGGTGTGAAGGTGGTATTTGAGGCAGGTTTCCTCATTGTACTACCCTAGGTTCGGTGGTATCTTCAACTTGGTGTCTGCCGTAAATAGCTATATCCTTTTTGTGAACAGTGACCCCCTCCCTGTATTCTTGAAAGATTCCCTTTTGCAGTCCCCTAGCTTTCTTCTGCTTTTCTCTTACCTTTTCTCTAAAGGCACGTAGGCTTTGTTCAAACTGTCCTCCAGGGCTGTGATTGAAAATTCCAGTCTTTCGGGCCCCTCTTTTCCTTTCCATAAAGTGGTGATTTCTAATTCGTGACCCATTAAAGCTGGTCTCACCTTATTGTTGTTCGCGCTCGGTGTTCATCCCATATTCTTCCTTGAAATGAAAAATACTCGTAGGCTTTATGGGTGATTTATGTTTTTATGTATGAAAAATTCTCCCTATGTTCCATCTCCTTTATCTTTCTCATAATCTTCTTCTACAAGACCATGATGATCTGCATGATTCTTGAGTAATTGGTTAACTCTGCGGAAGTGTGTAGTCGGTGACGTTCTCCCATCGGTGTGATAGTTGAATTCTTCACTGCGGTCGTCAGGTCTTCGATGAACACCTCATCTAATAATGCTCCTGTAGCTATTGTCGATGATCCTTCCATAGTGTTTGAGCAGCGTGGGTTTGTATGATTCGTTCCCACAGAAGGCGTCAATGTTGATGCAAAATTTGGTTGATCAATTGTGTTCCTGTATCCTTGTCCTAAGCTCATGCCAAGAGCTACAAGAAACCTCAGATTGTCAGGCAGACATGCTTTTAATTGTACCCGCTCTGATGATCAAGTTAGAACGGAGAAACCTATAGGATATTGGGAACATTTTTTGAAAGCCAGGAGTCAGAGAAATTACCTCTCCCATGCTTCTTTTCCTGGTTATATGGTCGTTGGTGGTTGATGGGATAACTCACGTCCAATCCCTCATTTTCAGTTCCCTCTTTCTCGTTTCCGTTTGATACTGGTTCGTTCGCTAGTTGCTTGAGCCCTTTTAGGCCCATATCTTATCAATGTCATTTCCGGGTTGTCTCGGACCCAAAATCATGAGAGGCATCAAAACATATTTTCTCTTCATGCCGAGGTAAAAAGGTTGATTGTAAATGGAAAGCATAACCGACCATGAACTATGTTTCAATGGCATGTTACCAAATGGATTCATACCATCATTACACAAAGCCATCCTAAAATTCGTTGGTTCAGATGAAAACTTAGGGTTCATCTTGTCAAAATTCTTTCACTGATCAGAATTTGCGGGATGACTAATAATATCTTCATCAAGACAACCCCTATCCTTGTACCCTGTTAAGTTATTTACATCCTCAGCGTTAACCAACCTCTTCAGCCTCAGGAAAATAGGAAGGTACCACATGCATTTTTCGGGGACCTATTTCCTTATCTTCAGAATAATCTCTTCATGGCATACGGTGCAAGCCACATATTTTTCCAAAGCACCTCTATCCAAAACACAATCATTGGGGCTTGCATGCATTTTTTTTACACTCCATTCCCACTGGACACATAATTCTCTTCGCATCATAGAGGTTGTCCGGTAAACCATTTCCGGAGGGAAGCTTCTTATTCAAAAACTTAAGACTTATCCATGCTAGTATCGCTCCACGAACAAAAACCTTAAAAAACTCAATCAAACATGACATTACAGTGTTGTTCTTCTCAAAACCGAGAAGCAACATTGTATCGTTCTCATCTAGAAATTTTGATAGAACCTCCCCCCTCCCCTGGAATTTTTCCACCACCTCTTCACACATGTCATCCAAATTGACATCTCCAAAACATTCTCCCTTTCTACGTACAACCACCTCCGATAGTGGTTTCTCACCCTAAAAGGTCCAAACCAAATAATCTTTTGCAAACCCTCTCTTGCACAAACAGAGTTGCAACAAGTCCAGATCGTCAGCACGCTTACGATTCTTACAAGCATGACAAGGACATAAGATGAGCTTTTCTCGCCTAAATGCATGCTCCATAAACTCCCCGACAAAAGAAATAAATTCATCACTCACCAAACTAACATTGTCATACACATGATTATGCCTCTCGATGGCATAGTACATCTCTAAAATTTAATCAATGTGCAACAATTAAACTTCAACAAAAATATAAACTTCTGCCCTAAAAATAATTTCATTCACAAAACATCAAAATTACAATCCACAACATGTAACATCACATTACTAAATTCATACAACACCCTATTAAATTACATGCATGAAAAATCCATTCAATACATAAACAATACTAGCTAACAAACACATTTCATGAAGAGTGTGAAGCAATATTACAATATGATCAAACATGCAACACGAAATTAAAACTAATTATATATTACCTTCAAGGGTATTCATTGATAAGCATTCAATGTCTTCTTCATCTAAAAATTGCCATTAATGAACCTAAAAGACACCACCTTTGCACTTTTTACCTGCCATAAAAAGGTGGTTGGTCTGCATTTTAATGCACCAATAACACTAGTATAAACTAGTAATACCGGTTCTATAATTGAATTTTCCATACTAGCACCGAAAATGGTAACGATGCTTAAATTTCAAACCGTTGTACAGTATTTGTGATTTTTTGTGCTTTTTTTTGCATCAGCACCGGTAACAAAAATATTACCAGTGCTGGCATTATTTACTACCCACGTTATTTTCGCTCTGGCACTGGTATTATCTTGTATCCACGGTATTGTCACACGGGCACTGGTAAATTGCACTAGCAAGTTCACTACCGGTGAAGATGTATACACATGCATCAGTAGTTCTTCCAGAGCTATGCATAAAATTTCAAACTAGTGCAGGAAAATACCATTTCCCACTTCTTTTCGCATCAGCACCGATATCAAAAACTTTATCGGTGCTGAAATTATCTTTTTCCCCTGTAATTTCCAATATAGAACCGGTACTCTACAACGGTATGTCCTTTACCGATGCTAATAATTATCTTTTTTCTTCTTTCTTCTAACTTAGGCATTGGTAAACCATGCTTTGGGAGGGGATGTAGAATTAGGGTTGGCATTTATGGATAAGTGGGGACCGACATTGGTTACATTTAGGGTTGGCATTAATGGATAAGTGGGGACCGGCGTTTGTAACATTTTCTTCCTAGAAAAAAAAGTGCGTGATAGTAAAATAAAAGTCGTGATTTAGAAGAACACTAACAAAATGAACTACTCCATCTGTCTAATTTTAAGCTTTATTTATGGATAAGTGGGGATCGACGTTGGTAACATTTAGGGTTGTTATTTATGGATAAGTGGGGACCGGCATTGGTAACATTTGTGGATAACTAGTATTTCTAAAACATGGTTTGGGGATGTGGAATTAGGCCTGGTATTTACGAATAAGTGGGACCGACATTGGTAACATCTAGGGTTCGCATTTATGGATAAGTGGGGACTGAAGTTAGTAACATTTTATTTGCTTCATTTAATTAAGTATTTTATTTCCTTTTCCCCTTTTCATTAGGAGATTTAGTTTCCTTTCCTTTATTCATTAGGAGATTTGGTTTCCTACTCCTTTCTCCATTAGGAAATTTAGTCTCCTTTTTCATTCATTCATTAGGAGATTTAGTTCCCTATACATAAAGGAGATATTGTTTTGTAATTTTCATTCTTGTTTTGATATAATAGTCGACCTTTCGTTGCAAACCTTAGCAGTTTAATCTTTCCTATTTTATGTGCTACATCAATTGGTATCAGATCCATTCTGATCCCCGCCATAGCATGTCGTCGATCCAGTAGAGGCATCCCAATCGTGATAGTTATCTAGAATGCGTTTGTAGATGTGAAGAAATCGCAGGACTACGTCTACAAGTGGAGGCCTAACATGCTCCATTGAAGTGCTTCTCCAACAGTGACCCAAAGCACTACCTGCCCCTCTTGATAGATCCGACACTGAAAATTACCATGACAACCTTTTTGTCCTTAATTTTGGTAGACACATCTATACGATTCAGCTCTGGAAAATTGGTGTTGGGAGTCGGTGTTTTAGGTGGTTATCCAAGAGTACGACGAGATGGAATACGACAAGGTGGAGCACGGTGAGGCTGTGTACGATGAGTCGGAGTACGACGCGCCCTTGTATGACAATGTCGTGTACGATAAAGCGGAGTCCAACAAGATAGTACACGACGAGCCTATATACGATGAGTACGCCTGAGACATATATGACGAGACCATGTACAATGCTCCTCTGTACGACAACACCATGTACGATGAAGTTGCATACACGAAATTGTTTTGGTGCCAAGTAAGGCCAACAAAGCGGCCACACTGAATGAGTCCACTAGCGTGAAGTTCGCGTTGACCGTGATATCGATTCATTCAGGAATCTATAGAGTGGGTTCGGGAACGATGCACAAGCGCGAAGACCATACGCGATGACATTTTGAGAAACGATAGGAGCACATAGGAAGAAAGAGAAAATTTGGAGACATTACGCGGTGAGTACGATAATGCATATGAAGCCACGTTATTTTAAGGAAATGACTCTGGCGTCGATATGACGGGGTGATGGAGGCCATATTGTGACACAAGTCGACCGTCAAAATTCGAGGACGAATTTTTTGGCCCCCGGGAGAATGATGTTGAATTAGTGTTGACATTTATGGATAAGTGAGGTCGGCATTGATAACATTTTATTTACTTCATTTAATTAAACTATTTTATTTTCTTTTCTCCTTTTCATTAGGAGTTTAGTTTCCCTTTCCTTTCTTAATTAAGAGATTTAGTTTCCCTTTCCTTTCTCATTAGGAGATTTAGTTTCATTTTACTTTCTTCATAAGGAGATTTAGTTCCCTATAAATAAAGGAGACATTGTTATGCATTTTTTTCTTGTTTTGATTAATAAAAGTTGACCTTTGACTGCAAACCTTAGCACTTTCATCTTTCCTATATTTTATGCTACATTGGGGGGAGGGGGTTTACTAACAACTACTAGAATGCAAATCACAAGATGATAAAACTATATAATCTAGCACTCGGGGAGTATTTGCGTAACATGATCGGTGTTGTTTCGATCCTTGATTCCATCATACACAAGATATACAAGCCTAGTCCATTGTTTATGACATATGGTGAGGTCGATGGTCAACACTTCCCAATAACTGTCACGTAGGGTGCACGTGTAATCTTTCATTGGCATCACCTCCTTCATCAGGGGAGTGCAACAACGACCCTGCCAGCCATGCAAATATGAATCTCCCCCATGCTCTTACGTCCCGAGCACTACACCACGAGTGTTTCTCCCTAGGCCTAAAAAGGCAAAGGGGGTGAAGCCCCTTATCAATGGGTTTAGGATTGCAAAACGCTAACCTTAGTTTGCTACTAATGCTATCTCTATCTGTAAGCCTTCAGGCCAATTTAATGGCTAATACTAGTATATGGTCGATTGTAACGTTGACTCGGCAAGCCACATGCACATACCCATACGATTCAGGACTATCATTACCCAAAGCACATTTAGGTTTTCTTTCCCCGGGAGATATCAATAATGGTGCCAACATGGAAGTAGACTACGGTGTCTGCCAGTCTTATTTTGACAATTATGTAATTAATAAGAACCTAAAAAAAGCCAACATAATAATCACAAACACTAGAAATAGGTAGATCTAAGGAATCTCATAAAACAAACACCAAATCATGAATAGAAAGACAAACCCCAAGTTAATTAACTACTCCCTAAGTATTGAACCCAAATATTTCATTGGATTCTATGCATTTTGGGCAAAAGAAAACTGAAGAGAAGGCGACAAAAAAAATTTAGAGAGAAGGAAGAGCTCCTTTCTCTCTCTACCCTACTCTAAGCTTAAATCCTAGTAGATGTAGATCCATATACTTAGTAGTAGGAAATCGTGTCTTAAAAAGGCCCAAAATAGGCCAAAAAATCGTTGCAGCCTCAAATGACACGACCAGTGGAAAATGACACAGCCGTGCCAGCCTGTTGGCCTCTTACTGACATGGGTTGCATGCCATGGCATGGCTCGTGCAGCCTCGTGCTGGTGCGGCCTGTCCGGTCTGGCACGGGCTGTATGGCACGTGTTGGCATGGGCCATGTCGACTGGCACGGACCGTCGGCTGGTGCTCCGTTGTAAACTTTTGATTGCACTCCCTGTGTCGTTAGCGAGGCACGTCAGCTTGAAACACGTTTTGATCAGTTGACGGTGCGGGCCTTGTTATTCTTCGCACCTCGTGGGATAGTCTTTGCATTTTGGAGTTGAAACGATGTGGACCGTGTGAAACGACACGGTCTGCATCAATACTTAGCTGTCGGAGCAATTTGGAAGACACAGGTCGGCCGGTGCCAAATAGTCCATGGAAAAGAGGTGTGAAACTGGCCGTGTTGGTTGGCATGGGCCATTCTAGACACCCCTAGTGCGGGTCGTGCTAGGTGTGCCTCGTGCCGGCTGTTGTCGACTCCCTCCATTTTTTACCTTGTTGGCCTCTGATTCCACCTTTTCTGGCTCAATTCCATCTACTACCACATATATTTGTCCGTGTTCTTCTATCCACTACTATCCTCGCAAATGACCTTCAATATCTTCTACCATCCTTGCAATTGGCCTTCAAATATTTTCTACCATCTTCGCAGATGACCTTCTTCAAAATGATGTCAAAATACTCACAAGTAATCTACTAGTGAGCTCACTCCTCGTAAATACAAAGTGCCCATTAGATTCAATTAAGTCTAAAGAACTCTGGATTTAGATAAGACACCCAATAATGGTCATCTAAACCCTTTGTCGTGTAAATCTAAGTAAAACTAGCAATCAACAAAACAAAACATATTAACAAATGTGCCAAATGCATTGGTTAATCCATGCATAAAGGTGCACATCACTAATATTTCGAAGGAATATGAACATAAAAAGGTTGAAATGGAGCCAGAAGACAATGGACTTGTACAAGGCTTCAATACTGCCACAACATCGCCACAGAATTGAAGGGGTGGTTAATTAACAACCACTCGTAGGACAACTCTACTCACAACTACTACTCAAATAAAATCTTGCATATTCGGACAACCCTTTTAAATCAGACTAATGATTTCCTTAATTCACATGTACAATAAAAACATGATCAAGAGGATTGGGAAAATGAAGAACAATCAAGCACAAGAAAGGATCAACAGGACTAACAGAAAAAACAAGGCCAGGAAAGCAATAATGAAGTGAAACCAAACCTGCAGAATACAAAGGAAAGGGAATGCACAGAGGCACCCAACCCCTAGGAATTACAGCATCAATTGGAAAACATCACAGAAGCACCCTCAATTGCTAATCAGATCTTGACCAGTTTAGCTCTCAAAGAAGCCAATTTTTTAATTAATATGCTAATCTGGAACACTAGGGGTATATCAACATCCTTACTATCTCTGAAGAACAACATTAGGAATCATAATGTGCAATTATAGGCCATCATTGAACCAAAATTGAACTTAGATTAGAAGCTGCCTTATATGTAGAAACTGAAATTTACTAACATTGTTCCCTCAACACAAATCAAGATTTGGATATTTCACACAAATGGCATAATAATTAATACCCACGTAGATCATGATCGATTTGTGCACCTGAATAT
>JAUOBV010328447.1:0-10923 GCA_032360425.1 Rubia occidens | reverse complement strand
GGGGGGCTGGGATGTAATTATAAAGGGGCTAGGTTGTAAATAAAAATTTTGGGGGCTGGGTTGTAATTATAAGGGGGGCTAGGCTGTAAATAAAAAAGATGAAAAGTATTTTTTTGTTTTTTAATAAGTGAAATTACAAAAATACCCCTAACTATATAAAAATTTACAAAAAATTCACTCAGAATACCGGATTGGGAACCGAAAATTTTCACTTTGAATATATAAAGTACCATTTATAAGTGGTTTTGCTCTTGGGGACCAAAACATGGTAAAAGATGGTATTTGGGGGACTAAAAAAATAATTTAGTCTTTAACTTTTCCTCGAATTCCTACAGTCTCCGAACCACCCTTCTCAAAGGTATGGTTTCTAGATTCTTTTGATTACTCTCATTTTTGTATTTTTCTTTAAAATTGTTATATATATATATATATGGTGTGTAAATGTCTTCTATGCCTTTTGTTTTTAAGTTTCTATGAATTAGGGTTCTATGGTGTACACATTTCATTTCCATGTTATCTCGCAATTTTGTGTCTCCTTTTTTGGTTTAGGATCTTTAATTTCTCTTATTTTCTACGGTTGTTTATGTATGTTCTATGTTTGAATACAATGTTGATTGCCCTCGATCCACCTTCATTTTGTACGATCATCGTGCGACATCGCTCATTCATATTTGTGTTGTTTATTTCATGTATGAGACGTCATACCATTTGGTGGTATCAACAAGTGAGCTACGTCGCTCGTACATGTCAGCCATGTCATTATTTTGGACCGACATGTATATGCAACGCCTGGCCGACTTAAACGATTAATTGAACCAATTTCTTTCGAACCAATTTCTATCTAACACTATATATTTCATCCATGACAATATGAAACTCTGAAATCATGGCTGACAATGATGGTTCGAGTAGTCGTTTACCAATTTAGGTAAGAGATTTTTTTGTTTAGATTGATATGGAAATTCCTTTTATTTTACTACTTATATCCGTATATAATTAGTAATAATCTCATTGACAAATGCATATCCGTAGCAATTAGGATGACGACCATGCACGGACTTTATTCGGCGATGTCATTCCACATTTTGTCAGTACTCTGACCCAAACAAACTTCGTTTCAATTCCAATTTTGGTAATTCCTACCCGTTACACATATATTTTTTATTTTCAATTAACATTTTCTCTATATTACTATCATATATAATAATTGTGGTTTTCTGTTTATAATTTAGTACGTCCCAAGCAAGATCGTGGAACTCCTACTAAATGCCAAGACACTTGTTGTCTTGAGGTGCTATGGAAGGGAGTATCACATGCACAACTCGAGGAACAAGAGGCTTAAAACCCTGACCCTAAAGGGTTTTAGTGAGTTTCTTGATGCAAAAGAAGTGAGGGTTGGGGACACGCTCTACTTCGAGCTGTTAGATGGTTCTGGGCTGATAGTGTTCAATTTCATTATTCTTCCCCCTAGATTTTAGTTTTACTGCTTAGAATTCGGGACAAATTAAAACAAATTTATTAGAATTTGGAAATTTTGTTTGTTTTGTACTGTAATCTTTAATCTGTAAAATATTCGTTGTATGTTATTTTCATGTTACTGAATCCTTAATAGTTAACCTAACATATGAAACAAAGTTTAAATATTACGATCATTCACAAAACTAGAAAAGACTTGTGTGTAATGAATAATTTGTTTCAATAATTCTGAAACTAGCAAATATAAGTTTCCACAAAAATATTATAATAAATTCAAACTGTTGACCAAATATTTCCCTAGGTGGAAGACATCAAATACGCTACTAAAAAAAATGTAGTTGTCGTATTGTACTATTTACTGGTGTGAAATTGACTATTTTTCATTTTTGTCCTGGACGGGCTCATTTGTTATGCTAATGGGCTGAAATTGTTGGGCCCATATAAACTTGCAGTGTCGGTCATGGGTCAGTTTCTTGTTGCCAAACTGACATAGGTGCGATGTTGCAATATGCGAGGTGGACGTCACAATGGTAAAAAATAATGTCATTTCGAAATAGCTATAAATGTGGGGTTCCTCACAATCGGTTCAAGCTTTTGTTCCCAAGTTTCCCACAAATTCCAACAGTCTCCCACCCTATCTTCTCCTCTCTTCTTAAAGGTATAGGTTTTCTACTCTTATAACACCTATATTTTTGTAATTGTTACTTTACACTGTTCAATCCATGATCTTGGAATGTGTTATGTATTTTGGTTTTCCACTTTTTACTCTGATTTGTTAGAGTGTGAAGTTTTCCTAAATGTAAAACTAGGTACTATGTTTTGGTATATTTATGGACGTTTTTGTTTAATATTCTGTTGTTACCACATCATTTCTTCCGGGTTTCTGTCTTTATTCTCATACCTGCCTCTGATGCATGCGACGCCGCTACACTATCGGTTTCATATCAGTCAATGTGAAGCATGTGCACCGTGTTCACCATGTGCACCGTCGTATATTCTTATTTTCATTAAGATGTTCTACTATATGAGATTTCCCACACATGTCAGTTTGACCATCGGTAAAATTAATTTGTTACCAATGCCGCATACATGCATTTAAGTTTACTTTAAAATTGTATATACGACCTTGTTTCTGCGTATGCGTTCCATTTTGTTGACTATAGAGTGAGGTAGCTTGTACATGTCGACCAAACCCCTATTTTGGACCGACATATACTTGTGACGCATGGCCGACATCACACCTTGAATTTCTGAGACAAGTTTGTACTTAACATTTTCATTTTTAATTTAGGACTAATGGCTAGCGAAAGATTGTCATTTCAAAAAAAAATTCTATCTTTTATCATTTTCCACATATATTTACTAATACATCTTTGCACTTTATCACAATTAATATTTTTTTGTTTTCAAACAGTTCTCCGCACAACTGAGCAGATCCTCTTTTGTTCAACCTTGAACAACATACAATGGTTGCTGATAGCCTACATTTCAACTGCACTCTAAAGCAGCAGAACTTCTTGCAAAATCCAATTTTGGTAAGGCATTTTAAATTAATATTATTTGTTGTTAATTGCAGATATATGTACTAAGTCACAAAAATATTGATTAAAATATATATAATAATTTTTTCTAATCAATGTTTTTGTGACTTAATACATCAAGAGGAAAATTGTACCACTCCTGCCGAATGACAAGACCCCCATTGTGCTAAGGTGTTATGGAGGGAGTGACACATGAACTTCTCGGGGGGTGGGAAGATTAAGGCCATGTCCCCAAAGTGTTTTAGCGAGTTCCTTTCCTGAAACTGCCTAAGCATTTGGGACACCTTGTTCTTCGAGGTCATAGAAGCTGGGGGCGATTGTCTTCAAGGTAATTGTAATGCGAGCTGGTTGAGTTTATTACAATTTCTATTCTGTTGGAACCAAAACGATTCTTACCCGATTTATGTACAATTGTAAGGATATTTTCATGACTACTATTTTCCAATAATTTAACTACCTTATTTGAATAATATATAATTGTATGTATGTGTGATTTGAAATGTGCACGCTTTTATAAATAATTTTCAACCATACCATTCAACACCATATCTATAATTGTTTTAAAACCCATTGAAAAATACCTTTGTACACCGAAGTCAATCATTTTCAAACAAATATAACCTATAAAAGTTAACCGAGGTAAAAGAAAAGGAAAAGATTAATCAAGAAGAAAAAGGCATGAGAACTTATTGTGTGACTGTGTGAAGGAAGTAGTTTGGTATGAGTGAAGTGGAATGGAATGTGGAGGATTTTAAAGGGAGTATTGGATGGTACTATAGTGCCTAATTGTCCACATTCCTCTAAATTAATGGTGACGATGAGATATTGGGAGGAGAGAGACCCAAAAATGGGGAAAAACGTATGACCCTGACTTTCTTTTGTCCTTTTTTCTTCCACCATCAAATTCTTTACTTGTTTGATGTTGTGGTTTTCCCTCTTATTCCACCATTTTCAATTTTAACATAACAAAACTCACATTTTTTAAAATTTTAAATAATACTTCCTCTTTTTTCAAAGTCAATCTATTTTAACTTTAACCTATAAAAGTTCTATCAATTACATTACTACGACACTGATCGTCAATCGCATCACATGTCGGTGAAAACAACATATAATGCAGTTTTTGCGGTTCTTTTTAAACAACATAGCAATGTAGCATGCTATTCCGTAAGATTATTTACTTCATTTTTAACCTTTTACTTCAGTTAATATAATAACCAATGTAAAAACATATTATTTACCTTGGTTTTTTAACCGAGGTAAAAAATGGAGTAAAAGAATTTTTACTACGGTTATTTGATCCAAGCCAAAAAGGTAAAAGGGGCGAAGTAATAGGTCATTTTTCTTTTAGTGACAGGACAAATTTTTTATAGTAACAACCTGATTAGAACGACCTAGTTAGTAGTTCCTTACCCAAAATGTGTATGACATAACATAATTTTGACATGAAACCCGAAAATGCCATTCTAGAAAAACATTGATACATGAATTTAAATTTGTTCAACAAGGATTTGAATTATCTTATGGTCGATCAAAGTGAAAATAGTTCAAAACCAGCTAGCAAAAGAGTGACAAAAACAAGTTTTGCTAGAGGTTAAAAGTCCCTACAAAATCAAAGCTGGAAGTTAAAAGCCAGAGAGATTCTTTTTACATACATCTTCGGATTTCAAGCAAAATTCTACTATTCCACTAAGATTAGAGTAGCAATCTTCATAAGCTCACCACGATTATAACCAGTGTACACTATTGATGCCGACAGAGCCAGAACAATCAAGCAACCCCAATCAAACAGTAGATACAAGGGTCAAAACCAATAACAAACACGAAAGTGAAACCAAAGGATGTAAATCCTTGTCTCTCCCTCGTTTAAACACCCATTTCAGTTAACAAGATTTTAAACAAACCAACAATCGATTACTGTAATTAATGAATCATTACATCAAAAGATGTTTTCCCTTAATGCACGTCAATTTTTATTTTTAGTTTAAAATAAAAAATGAAGAGAATAATTCGAAGATAAATATCCTTGGTTTTTTAAAATTTAAACACTCATAAAGATGTGCGGAGGGTATATATAGCCTCCTCAAACCTGAAATGTAACCAAAACCAATGTTACAAAGAAATCTCCAATCCATCCAAAATAGCTTTGGATAGAAAAAAAAGGAAAAGGATTGATCATGAAGATGTGGATAGAAGAAGTTCAATGCCCGTGATTCCACATATACATCCTCCACCCCTTGTGTTGAATGTAATGTGGCCAGACCTCCATTTAACATCTATAATCCAATAAAAACATGATAAGATGGTAAGTCCACATTTATCTGTGTGTATCTGAAATGAGGAAAAAGAGAGTCCCTCTTAGTAAAAAATAAAACATACAGGTTGCGTAACTCTTAAAAAGTTGTTGTGGCCTGCTTCTTTAATGCATTCTTTGCAAGCAAATCAGCAGGTTGGTTAGCTTCTCTCGGAGTGTGACGAAAGGTGATAGAAATGTTTGTTGTTGTAGCTCTGATCCTCCGAATTGTGTGCAAGAGCTGCCAAGGTTCTGGAGCTTGATTGTTGATAATTTTGCACGCTCTTAAGCAATCGGGCTCTAAAATGATTGGGGTCCTTTTGTTTTGCGCCCACTTCACACCTGCAAGAATAGAAAGAAGTTCAACATGGAGGGGGGAGGTAGCAACTGCATGCTCAGAGATTGCAAAAAACAACCAATCCATGGTTGTCTCGCATGATACAACCAAGTCCAGTTTTATTTCCTTTGAAGGCTGCATCACAGTTAATTTTGCAGCCCTCGTCCGGCGGCCTCCAATTAATTATTGTAAGTTTTTTCTTTCTTCTCCTGCCTAGATGGAATATGATGCCAGTGTTGTTGAGATTATCATATATACCCTCCCCCAAAGTAGATGAGTTAAAAATAAACAGGGATAGGTCTTTGATAGATTTCCATGCATGGCTGGAGTTGACCCTAATATCTTCAAACAATCTAATGTTCCTAATCTTCCAAAGCTCCCAGCATATGAGCAGTGGAAGAATAATCATTACACTATTCCTATAAGAAGAATCAGATGAAAAACTCCAGTAGAATGACAGCCTCTGCGAGATGGAGTTAAAATCTCCAGTGATGAAATTGATCCAAAAATAAGATGCATATGGGCAGTTGTTAAAGTAATGATTGATTGAATCAATATGCTCACAATGAATACACTTAGAGGCAAACTGAAATCCCATTATTTTGAGATTCATGTCAAAAGGGAGCAAGTTATTCAGCATTCTCCAAGCAAAGAAGGAGATTTTTGAAGGGATATATTTGTTCCATACCTTTTGAAGATCCTGTATGTCAACTCTTTTATGCCTTAGACAGTTATATGCAGATTTAATAGTAAAAATACATGTGTCTTCCGGCTTCCATATCATGTAGTCACTCCTATTTGTGAACTCAATATCCTTGCTGATCAAGGTGATGATTTCTGGTTCAAGGAAATCCTGTAGGAAGGGGATAAATATGTGTCTAGCATCGTAAAATTGCTTTACCTGTAATGAGTAGAATGGTGGATCATGATTGTTCCATTTGTTAATTAATGGACCAGGACCCATCCAGTTGGCCGCCCAGAAGCTGCATCCTCCTTTTTCTACCATGACCTGTGTATTTTCTTCAGCAAAAACCATAATCTTCCTATATCTAACCCAAGTATCCGATGTTCTCCTATTTTCCGGGATAGTCCACATCCATTTTGACCATAGCGAGTTACCCATTTGCATCTTCCACCAAATTTTGAGAGAGTAGGAGTCAATTAATGTGGAGATGTCTCTAAACCCTAGTCCATTTTCGTTTGTTGGATAAACCAACCTTGCCCAAGCCATCCAGTGTTTCTTATGACCATATTCTGTTTTTCCCCACATGAAGTTACTGAATTTTCCCTCAATCCTTTTAATTATATGCTTTGTAGGTGCAGTTACAGCCCAGACATGCTGTGGAATGGCCATAAGAACATGTTTAATTAATATCAATCTTCCCCCCGGTGAAAGCCATGAGTTTTTCCAATCATCTATCCTAGCACCAATTCTATCTAGAAGGCTACAGAAGTGTTGGTTCAATTTCCTTCCTTTATAAATGGTAGTTCCTAGATAAGAAAATGGTGTACAACCTGGTGAAATTCCAGTTAAATTCTGAATCAATTCTATCTTTGGAGAGCTAAGTTTGCCATAGTAGAAAGAGCTCTTTGAGAAATTTATTTTTTGTCCAGTGGCCCTCTGATATATCCCAATGAATGTCATGAAATTTTTCAGAGTTTTCTTTGTCCCTTTGAGAAAAAGGACAGTGTCATCCGCATATGACAGTTGGGTCAACTGTTGCGTTCCCTGTGGCATTCTAAATCTGGACAAATTTCCATTTTGAAACTGAATTTTGATATTTCTAATCAATAATTCAGTTAAAATGTTAAAAAGGAATGGGGATAATGGATCCCCTTGCTTAAGCCCTCTCGAGGGCTTAAAAAAACCATGAGATACCCCATTAATTATAACAGAAAACCATGCTCCATTCAAATTATTCATGATTAGCTTTACCAAATGACCATGGAATCCTAATCTAAGAAGCAATGTGTTCAGTATAGGCCAAGAAACCCTATCAAAAGCTTTCATCATATCTAATTTTAGAATTAAATTAAGGCTCTCAGATTTCTTGTCTAACATTCTAATAGCTTCTTTCATTATTAAAATGTTATCAGTTATGTCCCTATCTGCCAAAAAGGCAGATTGCTCCTGAGAGATTATCATATTCATTACCGGTTTAATTCTCTCGACTAAAATCTTTGTCATCAACTTATTGCTAAAGTTTGAGAGACTAATTGGTCTGAATTCTGAAAATGTGGCTGGGGTTTTTGTTTTGGGTATCAGTGCAATAAGGGTACTTCCAATGCCTCTTGGGAGTGGTGTACCCTTCTGAAAATCCAAAACTGCATTCCAGACATCATTTCTAATCAGTGGCCAATACTTCCTGTAGAAACTTCCAGGGTAACCATCCGGCCCTGGAGCTGCAGATTCACATAAGTCAAAGACTGCAGCCTCGGTTTCTTCCAGGGTAATTGGTTCCATCATTTTCTGATTTTGGTTGTCAGAAATTGATGGTTCAATAGATGTTAGAAGAAAATTTGCTTCTAAACCTGTTGGATCAGTATTTTCATCCGAAAGTAAAGTTTGGAAAAAATTAACTGCAGCCTCACCAATTTCTTTGTGACCCTGAATCCAATTGTTAGACTCATCCTTAATTTTATGGATTCCCATCCGAGAGTGTTTTTCCCTAATGGAATTATGGAAATACTTAGTGTTTGAGTCTCCATCAGTTAACCACCTAGCTCTCGTTTTTTGCCTTAGAAACACATGTTGTTCAGAGAGTCTCCTATTCAATATTGCCCTAGCTCTATGTAGTTCCGTTCTATTTTCTGGTGTGTGTGACTGATCATACAGAATCTCTAAGTCAGTGCATTCCTTTTCCGCTCTTTGAATGTTATCAGTTAGATTTCCAAAGACCTGCTTATTCCATTGGGAGATAGCAAGTTTTAATCTTTTCAGCTTTAGGTACAACCTAATCTGTCCCTGCTCTAATAACGGTAGGTTCCAGCTAGATGAAACCACCTGTAAGAAATCAGCCCTCATCATCCACATATCCTGGAATTTGAAAGGCTTGGGGACCGAAACTTCACAATTTTGAAGTTCCACAACCATGGGGGAATGATCCGACGTGTTTCTATTTAGGATTTGTACCGTGGAAGCATTGAAAAGCTGGATTAATTCCTGATTTGCTAGGATTCTATCTAATCGTTTAGATGTTGGTTTGTTTACCCTATGATTGCACCAAGTGAATATATTACCAACCGTACTGAGTTCAGCGAATGAATTCGAATTAATGAATTCATTGAAATCATTCATTGAACCTAGATTTGGCTTGGCAGGACCAGAATATTCACATGACTCTCTAATGACATTAAAATCACCACCAATTAGGGTAGGCCCCTGTGGATTAATAGATGAGATTTCGGAATACATCTCACTTCTAAGTGTTCTAGTTTGTAGGGCATAGACGAAGAAGGCCTTTACTGTCTTGTCTAAGTCAATTAAATTTATTTGAACCTGAACAAATTGGGTGCTCTCAGCAATCAATTTAACATCCAATCTATGTGAGTAAAACAACCATATCTTTGTGTGTGCAGAGGTCAAGAAATGCCTGAATCCTAAAGTTTTCCGAATATCTTCTTTCAGGTCATTATTAATCTTCGGCTCTAAGACCACCAGTAAATCCAATCTTAGTTTCTTGCACAAACGTCTAAGACGAATTTTAGAAGTTAGCATGCCTCTTACATTCCATACAAGCAGTTTAACTGTCATTATAAACCTTTTTTTCCTTCAAAGCTAACCTGCTGCTCCTTTTTAGAGCATGATTCTGGCTTTTCGCATTGCCGCTCTCTTGATCCGGTGAGGGAACCTCCTCATATTCCACTGTTTCTGCTTTTTCGCATTGTTCCTGATCTTCATTTTCCACTGTTCCTGCATTTTTTTCTGTCTCCATGTTAGTTTCCTGCACCAAGGAATAGTGGTTGTCAATTCCTGGGTCATCTACAAATATTGAAGATTTAAAGTTTTGAGAAAGAGAATTGAAGTGCATGGGACACTCGGTATCGTCTGAGAGTGTGGGCTGGGAGTGCTCTCTCAGAGGTGAGGAGGGAGCTGTGTTATAATTCCTCTGGTCCGATGCTTCCTCTATATCGAAACTGAGATTTTCCAAACAAAAAATTTCCACATCTTCCTCATTTTCTTTGGACTGTTCCACCCCAATTAGTTTTTGAATCTCTTGGACGTATAATGTCGGTTCAAGATTCTGATTTGTATGCTGCTGCAGAGTTCTCACACTGGCACTTTGAGTATCATCAGACAATGCAATATGCACATTATGGACAGGTAGGGTGGGTGAATCTAACTGGTGTTCTATATTTTTCTCTTTCAGCTTGACCCCAGTAATTTTCTTCTGACTGTGATTGCTTCGAAGATGTGGCTCCATTGTTGGTGATGTGTAAGCATCTGTTTCTTCATTGCAATCATGTTCCTGTAAAACTGAGAATCTGTTGAAGGTTGATGGTTGGTCATTTAAGGTGGTGCTTCCTGAGGATGTTGGCAGAGAACTTTTTTCATTTTTTGTTCCCTCATCAGCTGTGAGAGTAGGGACCTGCACCTGAAGCGCAGTGAATGTTGCATCCTTGTCGGATGGTTTTGGATTGGGTAGTTGATGGATCAGACTATCATAATGCTCAGGGTTGGGTTCAAGTGGTGGATCTTTCTTCTTCCAAACATTGGCTTTGGCAATATTTTGAGGCTTAAATTGTTTGAGCCCAGGCTTTACAATCTGCAAACAAACAGCAGCAGTATCCTCAGATTTACACTCTCTAACCGAGTGACCCAGCTTATGACATTGCAAACAATATTCAGGGAAATCCTCATAAGCTATGTTATAGGCTTTATTATTGGATAAAGAACCCAGCCTGATTTTGTTCGGCCTCTCCTTAGCAACATCCATCTCAACACATAAGCGAATTGTAGAGGGACGGGTTAGATTTTTTGTTGGAGAATCAGAGAATAACAATTCACCCAAAGAGGTACCTATATCCTTTAAAGCTTGAGGGTGAAAGTAGTACACAGGAGAAAACTCCACAGTGAGCCAGATGGGAACCAGCGCTGATTCCTTCTCGTAATCGAAATCCCTAGTCCACTTAAGAACCTTCGTTATGCTTCCACCCAGGGACCAAGACCTTTTAAGCCAACAACGATGATAATCTTCCTGTGCTTCAAACGTGATTCTGATATGTCGACTATCCATAGCCGCCAAGTTGGCCTGCCCTTTGAATCCAATGGTCTG
>JAUOBV010328232.1:0-10924 GCA_032360425.1 Rubia occidens | reverse complement strand
AACCCCTTATGATGTAAACCTACCTAAATCTAGCAATCTTCCAACAAAAACACAACAAAAGAGATGTTAAATGCCTCGGAAAATACATGCTTTTGACGTCACATCAAAGGCTATCCACGAGAGTGGTTGTAGATATTTGAAGTTCATTCGTAAGGATGGTAGAATATATCGAAGGTCGTTCGCAAGGATGGAAATAAATTGAAGGCCATGGACTCCTAAGCGTGGTAGTAGACGGAAATGAGTTCGAAAAAGGTAGATTCAAATTCAAGAATTCCAAAGAAGAAATGGAGGAAGTGTTGTATGAGATTGTACGAAGTTTGGGGAATGATCTGAGAAGCATCAGCTCTTAAGGGTGGTACAATTGGATTCATCTTTTGGATCGGTGCTTTTTCTGTAGCGCAGTAAATAAGTCATCCAGCAGGACAATCCAAGGACAGCATGAGGCCAACCAACCAGCATGAAAAAGGACCCAGAAAAGCCGTGTCGGTGCTCAGTAGAGCCCATGCCAAGAAACATGGGCATTTCTAGAGTCCACTAGCACAGCTGTACCGGTGACTACTTTCCATGCCCCGTGTATTATTTCCACTCCAAAATTTGGCTAATTATGGGCACAGATCATTCTGTTTCACACGGCCCACGCTGTTTCAATTAACTAATACCAAGATCAGCCCATGGGGTGTGAAAAAAAATATGGCCCATGACATGTTAATGGATAGAATAAGGTTCTAGCTGACGGGGAGCGCCAAACGACACGGGATAAGGATCATAAGAGCAAAAATAGAGCCCCGGCCAAGGTCTCATGCTAGCACGAGAGAGCTGGTGTGTGCCATGATCGATGGCCCTTACCCGTGCAAGAGCATGGGCTGTGCCATGCTTGATGTCCCACACCAGCATAAGAGGATCTCGGCTAGCACAAATCAATGGCTTGCCCCATATGCCACCCCCGTACCGGTTGCGGCTGGTAGGTTTTTGGTAATTCTTTAGGCCCTTTTCAAGGCCCAATTCCCTATTATTTTATATATGGACCCTTGTCTACTAGGATTTAAGTTTATGCCTATTTTTATTCTTCAAGAGTAATTTAGAGGGAGAAAATACTCCTCCTTCTCTCTAGCTTATTTTTCTTTCTTAAATTTATTTTTTCTTTTTCCTGAAAGTGTTGAATCCAATGCAATACTTGGGTTCAATGCTTAGGGAGTAGGGAATTAACTGGGGGACTATATTTGTATTCATGTATTAATGTTTATTTTGTGAGATTTCCTCGATTAACCAATTTCTATGTGATTTGTGATATAATGTTGGCTTGTTCTTAATGTTTGTGAATTGCATGACAGTCACACTTAGTTAGCACACACCAAAGTCTACTTTCATATTGCCGCAATATTGATACCTCCCGGGAAGGGAAGCCCAGATGTTCTTGGGGTAACGATGTGACTGAATACACGTAGGTGTGTGCACGTGGGTTGCCTTTGTTAACGTTAAGATTGACGATGCACTAGTAAGCTGATGAGTTGGTTCGAAGGGTAGCGGGTAGGGATATATTGAGTAGAAAACTAGGGTTAGCTTTGCAACCCTAGAGCTATCATTAAGGTGCTTCACCGGATTTTCCTTTCTAGGCCTTGGGAGAAGCATTTGTGGCGTAGTGTATGGGACGTAATAGCATGGGGGAGACTCACATCTTCACTGCAGGCAGAGCCATCGTTGCACTCCCCTAATTATGCAGTGGCGCCGGTGGGAAAATACGTGTGTACCCAACATGACAGGTATGGGGAAGTGTTAACCATCGACCATACCATGTGTCATAAACACTAGAATAGGCTTTAAGTTATATGTTATGAAATCGATGATCAAAATGACATTAATCATGTTACGCAAATATTTCCCGAGTGCTAGTTTATATTGTTATTTTTGTGATCAATTTCATTATAGTAGTTTAAGTTATAAAAGCCTCCAAATTCTTGTTTTACAACCTTTAATTAGTCTTAACACGTGGTCAGATTGACGACCCGTTCACGATTGTGCTCAGTTGACTGTTAGATACCTAACATCTCTCTAGATGACCTTGGTACTTGCCACTATCTATCATCCTCGGTAGTGTAGTAGTATGAATAGTAGCAACAATACAAATGTCTATGTTTGGTGGTCCTCTCTCGGTTTAGTAGATTTACAGTGAAAAGGTTATTTATTAGCGATGGCGGAAGTGGGCTGGTAAGTTAAGAGGTAGTTTTGCTCTTCTATTACTTTTCTAGGGAATTTTGTGTCACGAGGAAATTGTTGGAATACTTCGACGAATTTGAAGACTATCTTTGAAGATTTGAAGACTTGATTTTGAACTTTGAAGACTTGAGGAATTGAATTGAAGTAAAGAGGAGGACTTGAGGCAAGAAAAGAAATGAAGAAGCTACCTTTGGTCCCTATCGCAATCGCGACTTACGAATGGCCAAAAATAGTTTCTACTTTATTTTATTATATATACCAAACCTTATCCTCTCTCTTTCCTCACTTCTTCTTCTCCGCAACCTTGGGACTGAAAACCATGGGTTTTCTGCTTTTCTTCTTAGTTTTTGTAGATTAGTTTTCTACTTGGGAGAAATTGATTGAAGCTTACAAACCCATGTAGTAAGAACCTCCAATCCACTCTTTCTTGAAACATTTGTTATTTAGCATTTTTTATGTTCTTAATGTGAATGTTTGCTTCATTTATGCTATGGGTTGTTTGTAGGATTAAGTGTTAGGGTGTTAGGAAAGTGTAAAATATATTAGCTCTTTGACATGAAATTCCATGAACATGGAATTAGAATTTCATGTTGTGGAAATGAAGTTAATCTTGCTAGATGAGTATGTTAATATGATTTGTTATCATACTTGTCCTAAGATAGCACTAAAAGGTTGAATCTTGAATGTTCATTGTTGTAGGTTTTGTCTAACAATTTCTTTGTTGGGTTAAATGTCTAACCATTTGGTAAAATGCTTGTAGTTGTTATCAAATCTACGGTTCTTCGTGTATGATTCCATTAATGAAATACCTTGATGGAGTTGATTGTCTAAAGTGATCATCAATGAGGTTTGCAAATGGTCGTTGAACGTCTTTGTGAATTACTATTAAGAAAAATTGAATGTTGATCTTTAAAATGGAATTGTTAGCATTCCCCATAGGTAACGAATGTGATAGAAGGAGTGAATGGTTTTAGGATGTACAAGAGGTTTTGAAGTGGGAATCAATTGCTACCAAGGCTTTGTCATTTGTAGTTTTATCCCTTTTTCTTAGTTTGTTGCATGATTAGCATAGTTATTTTACTTTGCTAGTTGTATTGTCTTTAAATTCATAAGTTAGGAAAAACTAACCAACCACCCCCTCTTTACTTTCTTTTATATATACACACACATATATATATCTACCTTATATGCATAAACCCTTAGAAAGATCCCTCTCGGACGATCCTGAGTTTTCACTATCTACTTAGTTGTATTTAGGAAGCATTTAGGGCTATAAATTATAACTTTGAGAGGTACGGTGACGACCTCAAAAATATTTACACCACTGCTGTGGAAGAGACATTTTTTTTGATCGGAAAGTGTATATTATTAGAGCAACATCCAACAGAACAAAGTATAGGCTATCACCCCAGCCTTTGTACAAAAACTGATTACAAAACCTTGATTACAGAGCAGAGAACAATCTAGTTATCCCTTATATTTTGCATCCATTCACATTCGGCTTTGATCATGCCGAGCAGTAGCTCCCACTTTCCTAATGGAAGTAGGTCCAGTATTAGTAAATTTTGTTTGCATTGTAGCTGATGATATGCAATATTTAGTACACTCTTGAATACTATGTAAAGCAGTCCAATGAAGACATAGAAACTATAGCATATATGTTATATAGTCTACTATCACAAATTGATATTCTTCTTTAACTGAATACTTTAATGAGATATGAGACAGAGTAATATATTGTCTGATTTGTACACTAAAGAGTATTTTTTTTTGAAATATTATGGGGGTATTTCTTTGAGATATGAGTAGTAGTTTTAGTTCCCTGTGTGGTTGATTATTGTTCACTATTCACCTATTATGTATGTTTAACAACTTTTGATCTCCATCCTTTTCTGCTCTTAGGTTTGGTGATGGCACTTATTGGATCTTTACTCGCCATGCTAGTGGGAAGTCCTCTTTTGCATTCTTAAAACGTTCACACATTTCCTTTTTACATCAGTCTGCAGCTTGAGATTGTGCTGAAGGGGAAAATGACCACAATCAAGGTAAAAATGTGAAACCATATTCGTTTAGAGATCTTTGTTGGGTTATGCATATTACTTGTGTTCGGAGGATCATGGACATGAGCTCAGCCTAGGTGTGGCCTTGGTTTTTTTTGAGGGGATATGGTTTTTGGTGAGGGAACAAGGCATTAAGGGCAGCAACATGCCATCAGGAAATCTGGACAGATTGTACACATAAGATAGAAAAATCAGGCAAATGTAGGAAATTCTCAGAAAATTTTGAATTTTTTTGGGAAGGGAAAGAACGACTATAAGCAACTTATCAAATTCTTATAGAATTTTTTGATAGATAATTGAAGGTGAAATACCAGTTGAAAACTACAGGGCAGAATTCTTCAGCATATGAAGGTTGTCACTGATTCTTCTCATTCTCACTGCCCGATTTTTTTTGCATCTACTGATTTCAGGTTTAGGAAAATGATTTAATCTATGTTTTGAATTACTTTTTGTTAGTGCGTATCATTTTCTGACCACTGATCCTCTTGCAATGTAGTTTCAGTAATCACAGACCCTGATATTTTAACAAATATTGGATCCAAATGCATGGGAAGTTTCTGATGAATACACCCTAAATAAGGATGTTTGATTGCAAAATTGTGACAAGGAGACTCAGTGTATTCGAAGAAATGTACACAAAGAAAATATGTTGGGTGGTGTTGTGAAAGATTTGCAGTTGCAAACGATCCCTCTCATTTTTTAAGGTTTAATTCCTAGTTATGAGAGCTACTTGTAGGAATACACCCCAAATTATAAAGATGAAGATGAAGATGTTGCGAACAAGAAGTATGTGAATTACTCATCAGCAAGCTTGCATGACATGATCAACTTCCTGTTCCAACCCAAACTAGGGAAACATGGCAGCAAAAGTGTAAACTGTAAACCAATAGTAGAAATATGCAGCTATGAGTGCATATTGAATTCTCCTCTATGTTTTTTCCTAAGAACAAGGCCTTTCTTGGATATGACAATTCATTCAAGTAGAAACTTTATGCCCTTGCTATAATCTTTAATGAAGATAGAACACATTCATCATCATCGACCAATAAGAATGAGCAGATTCAAAATTTTCACAACTCGTAGGTGCTTCATCAATCGCTTGTAAGTGCTTCAAATATAGCTTGTAGGTGCTTCGTTAATAACTTATGCATTTTATAAACACTTAGTTTTTAGAATATAACTCTTAGGTTCTTCATCAATCGCTTGTAAGTGTTTCAAATGTAACTTGTAGGTACTTTATTAATAACTTATGAGTGCTATAAAAACTTGGTGTTTAGAATACAAGTCGTGGGTGCTTAAAAAATCGCTTGTAAGTGCTTCAAACGTGATTCGTATGTGCTTCATTAATAACTTATGCGTGCTATAAACACTTAATGTTTAGAATACAACCGTAGGTACTTAGAGTAAAACTCTTACGTGCTTCATCAATCGATTGTAAGTGTTTCAAATATAACTTGTAGGTATTTCATTAATAACTTATGAGTGCTATAAAACTTGGTGTTTAGAAGATAAGTTGTAGGTGCTTCAACAATTTCTTGTAAGTGCTTCAAATGTAACTCGTAGGTGCGTCATTAATAACATACGCATGCTATAAACATTTAGTGTTTAGAATACAACTCGTAGGTACTTAGTGTAACTCATAGGTGCTTCATCAGTCTCTTGTAAGTGCTTCAAATGTAGCTCATAGGTACTTCATTAATAACTTGTGAGTGCTACAAAAACTTGGTGTTTAGAATACAAGTAGTAGGTGCTTCAACAATCGCTTGTAAGTACTTTAAATGTAACTCGTAGGTGCTTCATTAATAACTTATGCATGCTATAAAAACTTGGTGTTTAGAATACAACTCATAGATGCTTCAATCGTTACTTGTAAGTGCTTAAAATGTAACTTATAGGTGCTTCTTTTGTAACTTACGTGTGCTACAAAAATAAATTGGTGCTTATAGTATAACCCGCAGGTGCTTCAATCATCTCTTATAAGTGCTTCAAAGTGTAATTTGTAGGTGATTCTTTTATAATTTGAATGTGCTACGAAAATAGTTTGGTGCTTAGAGTATAACTCATAGGTATTTCAACCATCACTTTTAAGTGCTTCAAGCATACATAGGTGCTTTAAACGTAAATTTTTTTAAAAAAGTTACAATACGCTTTGCAATATTGCCTTTCACTGTTGGGAATTCCTACTGAAAAAGAGAGTTGAGTAGTTTTGATGCTTGAAAATGGATTAGTTTGATTGGGGATTGAGTTACTGGAACTAGCTTCATGGAAAGCATTGTTATAATTATCGTAGCTCAAGTTAATTTGTTGACATAAAGAAGGCATTCTCTAATTAGGAATATGTGCGGTGAAGTAGTAGTAATGTTTGAGCGTGGTATAGTTAGCGGAAGGAATAAAGAAGCACGTACATCGCAGTCATTGGATCACCTATTTCAATGGTTCATATTTGTTCTCACATACAAGAGTGTTCTCACATAAAGAGGTGTTCTCACCTGAACCCTCCCCTGTATATATATCCATACATATATGTATATGCATATATACACACACACACATACATATATATATATATGCTATTATCCTTCTTATAAGCATGAACCCTTAGGAAAATGTCTCTTCTTCATTGACGGCCCTGATTTGCCACTATCTACTTAGTTGTATTGAGGAAGAATTTTTGGGTTATAAATTGTATATTTCAGAGGTATGACGATGAGCTCCCAAATATCACCAAGGGTCACGTGGTATGCCTAATATAAATTGTGACCCTACATGGAGAAAGGTAAGGGCATTCTTTTGATAAAATAACTAGAAGATATTTAATTATTTTTGGCATTGGAGCCAGCTCCCAGCGATCCTCCAGAAACCATGTTTTGTAGGGGGATTAAACATGCTTGCTCTCCTACATCGATTCTGGAAAAATAACCAAGTTTGGAAAATTATATCCTCCATTTGATCGCCCTCACGACATTCTCTCCAAACTCGTTTGCCGCTCCTCTTCATGTCGCATAACAACCATTAACTCATTTTCTGAATTGTAAATTTGGGCTTTCTACTCAATCAAATGAGCACCATATTCTTTCAAATGCATAACACCTCGCTTCATGTGTTGATACCATCATCACACAACGCCGATAATCCTCTAAAATGGTTCTCTCACCCGACCAACCAGTGTTATCATCCACTCCTCGGCTTTAGAAGAGATCCCCAAGCCATCAAGCCCCTCTTATACTTAATCTAGGTTAAACATACAATTCTCTACCGCATTAGTCAGGTTAAAATAATATTCACCCGTAGGAAGTACACCCTTATAATAGCCCATTTGATGGAGACAAGTAAAAAAAACATATCTCGAGAATGCAGAACACCATTCCTTAACAAATCTCCTACCTATACGTTACAAAAATAACCACTAAAATAAAATATTATAATAAATAAGAAAGAAACAATTTATGCACCACTAAATTTATAATCAAAATACATCAAAAACTATCCTACCATAGGACCATAGGTCTCATCCATAATTCCAAAACCATTAGGTACACCTCCCCCCTCCACAGAAATCACGCTTGCACCAAAAGCCTTGACATCACTGCCACCCCATAACTCACCATTAACCATTCAAGGAGCGATAGTAGAATATCATTGGTTGACCCCACAAACTTTCAGCCCCTCCATGGTAGGAAAAACATCCATTACTCCTAAATCCCTAACTAGGCAAGAAGAAACACTCCCAACTTTCACTACTTCGATTAGGCCTTCATCCACAATAGCCCTAACCATTTCTATCTCCTCTTCTAAATGTTTCACTCATCTAGTATGACTATGTCCAGTTAAAGGTTCCCTGCATGAAATGGAACATAGCCTCGCGTTTCCCAATCTTAGCCATCTTCGCATACATATCCCTGAGCATAGCTCAAAAATATTTCTTACCCATTAGCTTATCAAGTACAATGTGTGGATTGCATGAACATGCATGACCATTCTCCCTCAGTATCCCTAGCTGCTCTCATAAAGAAAAACTGGCAACATCATTATCCTTACATTGCCATTCAACCAGACGATGGTTCCAACGAACCTAACCTTTTATTGAAATCCCTCACCTTGTCAGAATACTCAACGGTGTGTTGAGCGACGCTAAGGACAACTATAATTATTCCTATGAAGCTGGAGTGTAAGCCCACTCCTCAAATAGTATATTAAAATACCTTCATAACGAATTCAACCATGCTAGCGAAGCTGTGAATTTACCTTGAAACCAAATATTTCACAGCAACTTTTGACTTAATCACTTTAGACTGACTCTTATCAGGTCCCTCTCTCCCACTCACCCTAAGCTTAGTAGCACGGGTTTCCTCTTTGTCAACAACAACCTACATATTCCTATGATTGTTTTTTGGTATACTGGAACCCCGATTACGGGACAATGGTTTTGTTAGATTGTAAAACTACACAACTGGAATAGGGCCATCATTAGTAATCACTACAATAATAATAAACCAATAAATATGACATAGTATCATACCTCACGAGCCAAATGACCTCTCCACCTTCTTGACATGAGCAAAATGTAGCGGGGCCTAGCTTCTTCCTTATTTTTACTCGCGATTCATAGAAACATTGTAACTCCATGGTGGCATTATCTGAATGCCACAATAATTCACATGCCTAAAATGGCTTAAAGATCACCCACACCCCTCGATACCCTTAGCTATAGGTTGTAGTGAGCATTAAAAACTGTAGGATAAATTATACCTCAACTTCACGACATACACGCTCAAAAAAAGGACACTCCCTACACATAGATCTGAGCAAGAGCAACCCTATAAGCCCCCCAAAATAATCATGTAGTATTCCAGAACAAGGAGAGTCAACCTACCAACCAACTGACACTCGTACACAGAACAGCAACCTTAAGACAACATCGTTAGTACAAGTTTCCTCAAAGTTAGACAAATAGGTATAATATTCTTTAAGCATAGCTACGTTAGTCAAGGTAAGAACACTAGGATTACCCGCCATTTCAGGATAGTGGTAAGAACATTTTACCCCTATTAACCTTCTTGATTTCAGTACAAAATATATAAGCTTTGTTCACATGAAATCCTTAGCTATGAGTGCTATGATATACAATTTTCTCATTCACGAAAAAATTAAGCCAAAAGACAACACCTCGTGACCAGTGAACATGTTAGGAGAATCCATAATGCGCACCGCGAAGTACAGAAAGAAGTCCACGTCAAGACAGAAGACGGTTAACACCCAAGATCAACCCCTGAAGGCCACAACCTTATAAGGAAAGGAACAACATGAACCATGATCAACAAGGATTACACGGTACACTAACTAGACATAGAGACTCTATACAAAGGGAGAGAGGGAGAGAGATATAAGGGAATTCTTCTTATAAAATTACTACAGGACATAATACTAATTTAGGCATAGAAGCTTGCTCCAAGGGACCTCTTCGAATTCTATTTTGTAGGATAATTAAGTAGCCTTCCTACCATGAACCGATTCTAAATATTAAGCCAGCCTATAAAGATCCCCTGCATCAAGTGTCATCATGGTCAGTAGCCTCCACATTACCCCTTCCCCCGACACGTGGGAGTAACCAAACATCTCCTCAAGATAGGCAGGCTATTGTAAGAGCTCATGCATAATGTCATCTGATGCGACGTCAAATGCATGTATTTTCTAAAGCATTTAACATCTCTTTTGTTATCTTTTTGTGGAAGATTGCTATTTTTAGGTAGGTTTAAATCATAAGGGGTTTAGATAACCATTTTTGGTTTTCGTATTTAAATCCTTCATTTTGTAACCTAATTTTAGTTCAATGGCTTTTTCATCCTTACGAGCATCTAGATTTATTTTGTAAGCTTAATTTGTAGATTGCTCGTAAGCACTTCAGAGTATTTTAGTGAATTCCATTCGGAAGGATGGTAGAAGATTGAAGGTCATGAGTAAAAGTGTGGTAGAAGACAAAATGGTCGAAGAAGGAAGACAAAGAAGCGGATGAATTGTGATCTAGAAGTTCAAACCAAAGTTATGGAAATGATCTGAGAAAAAACAGCCTCAGAGGGTAGCACCATTAGATTCATCTTCTCAAGAACTATAAAATTGACTACAAGAACTCTCGAAACGGATCAACGGTTCATCCGAAGTGACGCAAAGACCGGCCGGCTGACCGGCCGGGTGAAGACGATCACTCCAGCGCCATAACCGAGCACGGCCAGAGCATAAACCGCACTCGCCCAGTCAACAGAGGCAGAGGCGAGGCAGTGTAGGCATTGCGGCCCGCAGCGGTAAAAAACGGTTGGGCCTATCTAAGCACTTTTTCAACTTTTTCTTCCTCACTTTAGTTTCTCCCAATTTTTCCTCTCTCAAAACCCTAGTTCTCCTTTATTTCTTCATCATTTCTCCAATGTTTTCCATTAATTCTTGTACTTTTGTTATGGGTTTTGCTAATGTAGGCTAAATACACTCTTGGGAGCAATTGGTGAGCATTTCTAGTATGAATTTGTGAGATTTGATTTCTCCTATTATGTGCTTTGATTATCAAGTATATTTTGTCCTTTTTTGTGTGATTAATGCATGATTTAGACTAGGATTATCAACTAGTTGAAGATTATGAATTGATTATTTGCTAGGTTTTT
>JAUOBV010328125.1:0-10926 GCA_032360425.1 Rubia occidens | reverse complement strand
GTTACATAACCTATATGGGTTGGTTCATATATGGGTTGAAACCCCACGGGTTTACCCATTTTTGACCCGTAAGTTAAATTATTTTCAACCATGGTTTGAGCAGTTTCTATTTAACCCGTTTTGACCAGATCCATTTTTGACCCGTCATAAAATTGGTCGAAATGAGTCGTATCATATATTTTTAATTACCCATTATACCCAACTCATATTTGACCCATTCCGCTCATTTTCCACCCTTAGTTTATAGTTAATAATTTTTTGGGTGTTGTTACCTTTTATCTCTAAAAAGAATACGAAAAGAAAACTAGTTCTAATTAAAATCAAAATTTTATTTTGAAATCAATTTTTTATATTGATTGTTTTAAACATTAACTTAATTTTATATATAATATATTTTGAAGTGATTAAAATTGAACTCTTAGTTTTAAATGAAAAAAATAAATACAGTGTAACGAATGTCAGATTATGCAAAATAAACAATCTGTTGGAGTTGAGTAAAAAAAATATAGGCAATATTGATTTTCATTCTCTAGTTTAGAGAAAATTTGGAAAAGTTTAGAAAAATTGTTAGACTTACTCTTCAGTATCCTTAACATTTGGCTAGCAGAATTCTAGACGAAATTGTGATCGTAACAGTTAAAAGTTCTACATTAGTGAAGGACATGTATAAGTACCGTGTCACATTTACGTAGTATCAAATGATTTTACCCAATTTACATAAGTGTCAATATAAATTTTTGATAATTGAAAGTACAAATATAACCCTAAATAGTCAGTGTAAGTGAAAATGTACCCATTCCGCCGTATTTAGGATGGAATTCAGTAAAAAAAATTATTTTAACCCTTTAAAAAAATGTAAAAAAAAATTAAAAAGAAGAAATTTACATTTGTACCCTCCAAAGCCCTTTCTTTATTTTTTTTCCTTTTCTCCTTTTCTGCGGCCGTTCTTAACTCTTATTCAATTATAAGATCAAATTGACAATTTTAACTGAAAAATGTCTCTTGTCTAGGTTTATACTGATAGAGGAATTATTGAAATTACATTGAAAAACTAATTAATGACAATATGTCCGGTGTACCAATAAATGCATTGAATCCATATTAGAAATGCTCTAATACTTAACTTATCAAGGGTTCACCATTTAATTTGGTTTCAAAAAATAAATTTATATAAAAAGTGCTCTTTAATTTTTTTTTGAATATAGGCGGTTTATATAGACGCACTAATAGAGAGTGTTCTATTAAAAGTGGCATTGGAAGGCGGTTTATATAGACGCACTAGTAGTGAGTCTTCTATTAAAGGTGGCATTGGAAGGCGGTTTTTAAAAATTTGCCTAAAAGCACCTTTAGGAACTGTTCCAGTGCTCAGAATTGCATGTGTGTGCGTGTGGTTGTGTGTTTGTGTGGATGTGTGTGTGGGTGTGCGCATGCGTGTGTGCGCGTGCATGCATGTGTGTGTGCGTGTGTGTTAGAATCATTTAATTTTTAGCATCTCAAGATGCTTCTAAAATGGGTGGGGTACGAACACGATACCCGTGTAATAAATGTAGAAATGATGTCTATCCAGAGAGGAAGAAGATGTGGGAACATCTCGTAAAGAGGGGTTTTCAAACTACCTACACACGTTGGGTATGACATGGGGAAGTAATTGAGAATCCCCCGGAAATGATTAAAATGGGCAACACGAAGGTGGGAGGTGAATTTGATGGCAATGTGGAGTTTGATGAAATGGTTGAAAATATTGCAAGGGAGTTCAAAGGTAAATTCGAGTCTTTACAGGTATTGATTGACGACAAAGGGCATGTTTCGAAACACTCGGTTTTGAGTGCGACCTTGCAGATAATGAATTTGAAGGCAAAAATATGGATGGACTGACAAATCTTTGACAGAGACTCTCTAGTTTTTTAGGGATTTGTTTCCCGAAGGTAATCTATTTCCCGATAGGGGTTATGCCACCTAAAAAATACTATGCCTAATGGGTTTGTAACTCCAAAAAATCCATGCATGCCCAAATGATTGTATGTTGTACAGGGGGGAAGTAGACAAAGATAGGGAAACTTGTCGGGTTTACAATGGGTCTCGGTATAGGTTGAAGAGCGGTGGAATTTCCTTGGGTGCGGAAGTTGTATCCAGTTCAAAGAAAAAGACACCGAAAAAGTGTTATGGTATCTCCATATCATTCCCCGTTTGAAGAAGTTGTATGTGTGTAGGAAAGATGCAAAGTGTTGCGTTGGCATGCGGATAGGGCCCGACCGGCTGATGATGTGATAAGACATACTTCACATGGTGAGCAATGGAAGAAATTTGATGGTCTATACCTCGAGTTTGGAAATGAATATTGACATTTGAGTTTAGGGTTGTGTACAAATGGTATGAATCCATTTGGTAATATGAGCAACAATCATAGTAGTTGGCTTGTTATGTTGGTGATTTACAACCTTTCATCTTGGTTGACCATGAAGCACAAGTATTTTTTGTTTTCTTTGATGATATCAGGCCCGAAGCAGTCGGGTAATGATATTGATGTGTATCTTGCTCTTCTAGTAGGGGATTTGTTGACTTTATTCAAAGAAAGTCTTCGAACATATGATGGTTTAGTTGAAGATTTCTTCACTTTGAAAGCTATGTTATTTTGCACCATCAATGGCTTCCCCGCATATGGAAATTTGTCTGGAAATTCTGTGAAAGGCCACCTAGCTTGTCCCTTATGTGACAAGATACTGATTTCTTTCAACTAAAATACGGTTGTAAAACAGTGCATCAAGGACACATGAGGTTTCTTCTGGAGGGGCACCCATGGCGATTGGTGAAGAAATGGTTTAATAGGAAAGTGGAGGCTAGAGGATAACCTGTGCCACTGACTGGTACACATGTTTTTGATAATGTGAAGAACTTTCCCAATGACTTCGGGAAGAACGGAAGAAAAGCAGTTGTTCATGGTAGTTGGAAGAAATGCTCAATTTCTTTCAATCTACATTATTGGAAGGATTTGGATGTTAGATATTGTTTTGATGGCAAGCCCATTAAGAAGAATGTATGGGATTTCTTGGTCCAGACATTGTTAAATACCCCTAGTAAAACAAAGGACGGGTTGAAAGCAAGGCTTGATTTGGTTGAGATAGAAATTCAGAAGAATTTGGAGCCAGTCACTTCTGGGGAAGACTGTTATTTTCCCCCTGCATGCTACTTTATGGGAATTCGGAAGTCACTTCTGGTGTACCAATCAGAGAAGTTTTTTTTTTGTGATACATTGAGTAGTGTGAAGTTTCCAGGTGATACTCGTCCAACATTAGCACTTGTGTGTCACTAGAAGAGTTGAAGTTGGTTAGGTTGCAGTCAAACGATTATCATAACCTCATGCAGGTTTTGAATGCCATTACGATTCGAGCTTCATTTCCATCACATATTAGACTGTGCATTACAAAGCTATGTTTGTTTTTCAAGTCGATTTTTCCGCAAGAGTATTAGTATTTTGTAGTTGGATAGGTTGCAAGTAATGATTGTTGAAGTTCTATGCCGGATAGAAATTTACTTCCCACCTTTATTCTTCAACATTATGGTACACCTGTATGTCCATTTGGTTGGGGAGATAAAGCAATGTGGTATTGTTTTTTAAAGATGGATATAACCCTTTGATAGACACATGAAAATATTTAAGCATTTTGTGAAAAATCAGTATATGCCAGATGCTAGTATTGTGTAGCGGTACGTGACAGAAGAGGTCATCGTGTTTTGCACTGAGTATATGAAGGAAGTTGAATCTGTTGGTGTTCTAGTTGCTAGACATGATGAGAGGTTTGAAGGTGTGGGGGTGAGACTTGGTAAACTTTTCAGTCCTTCTGCTGAAGATTTAAATGTTGCCCACCTTTACGTCTTGCGAAATCACAAAGAAGCGGTCCCCTATATCAATATTCATATGGATGCCATACGAGTGGTGCACCCATATTTCAATGAGGTCTAGGTCCACAAATTGTATTCTGGTACATTTGCTTCATGGTTGAGGGATCACGTAGCTGCTCGGGAACATTCCTTGAAAGTGAAATGGTTTTTGTGCAAACCATTGGGAAATGTTATTTCATATGTCTATTATGACATCAACGGTTTCACGTTTTCCACAAAATTAATTGATGATAGAAGTGTTAGTCAGAACAGTGGAGTGTCACTCGTCTCCGAAGCATTGCATATTGGAAGGGACAGTGAAGAGAATTCTATGTACGCTAAAAAATGTTACTTCAGGACGATCTCAGAAATTTGGAAGGTTGACTATGTCACGATGCGGGTCCCTATTTTTACATATCAGTGGGTGGATATTAAAAAAAGTCAGCACAACGAGGATTAGGGATTCACCCTTTTGGACAGAAGTAGGGTGAGATGGAAGGATAATCCATTCATTTTGGCATCTCAAGCGCACCAGGTTTTCTATGTTAGGGACCCGGTTGATTTGAGGTGAGAGATTGTTATCGATGGAAAACATGCTTTTTTCGTTAAGAATGAATTAGAGGAAATTATTGAATTTGGGCGCATACTTCGAGTGTTAGATTACAATATGATATTTTACTTCATGAAGATGATACGAGTCTACACGATTTCTTTGGCTGTAATATCACGACAACGGTATGTGGGTAGACGTTAGAGGGAAGATGAACCTTAGAAGAATAAAGGCAAAGAAGGAGGTGAGGAAGAGGAAACATAAGTGAAATATAGATCCACCCTAAGGTTTTTATCTCATCCGTTGTTCGATTTCATTGAATAGTATAATTTGTCCCAAAATTCTAGTATTCCCAAAATTATCGTAACAGTATTACCAAAATTATCGTAATAGTATTAATCAACAAATTGGAAACCTCCCGTCACATGTTACGATGATTAGATAATGTATTGCAGTAAATTCAAAATTGAAATCAATTGTGGTACCACTTGCGATTGCGCAAAACCTAACTTTTCTTCTCGAAGTACGTTTTGTCAAATACTTTGGTCCTTTTTCCTCACCACTAATAGCCAACCTTCAACATTCTTCAAGATCAATATGATCACATTTCCATATGGTAGGCCTTTGATCACCTTCTTCAAAGTCGCAATGTACAACATATGCTTAAAATGGCTGCCCCCGTATTTATTTTCCTACCCTCCATGATGAAATAGAATAGGTTGAGCGTGGGATAGTTAGGCTCGGTGATGTGTCCACTCGAGGGAACAATAGTTCTAGCAATAATGTCATAGGTGATACGTTGGTCAATAGGTAAGTCTTCTAAATCAAAAGATTTAGGCCTTCCTAATTCCCTCCTATCACGTCCAAAGTATTTCACGCAACATTCCACAAAGTGAACATAAGGGTAATCACTGTTCAAAGACCACTTCTCCCTATGGTAAACATCATCCAAAGGGCCATCTAAATCCTTAGGGAAAACTTGTTCGGGGTGTTTTTAATGGAGTTCTAACAACTTACGTAAAGACCATTGGCTAATCGGAATGTCCATGCCCCTACCCTATTCTCATAATCCCTGTTTGCAAATTCTCATAAATTTTCATAAAATTGACATATTAAATCAAAGTAAGCGCTCTCGTTACATGAAAGCAACTTCTCTATATGTTGATCCTTAACATTACTAAGGGGGTTGGCCAAACCTATTGCATATTTTCACTATAATCAACAATATATCAATCTAATAGTTTCTCCTTTTCACGCAAATATTTATAACACTTATGTGCAAAGGGCGAGACAAACCTTGTATCCGATGTACTATATGTGGATGGAAACCTACAGTTTGCACTCCTTGATGCTCATCTTCTTGCAATTGAGTATAAATTAGGGGTTTGTGAATTGTTGTAATAGAAGTCGCGTTTGTGAGTTTGCAAGGATTTGGTAGGGTTTTGAGATTTGGGGTTGGAATGTGAAGTGATTTCTCGATCTGCAATTTTTTATATTGACAAGGGTTTTTGAGTTCGGAAATTCTGAAATTAGCTCTTCAGAAAAGGCCACGAACAGATTCCGAGTGAGGAAATATTTTTAGTAGAGTTTTTGCTTCGTTTTTCATTTCCAGTGCTGCTCTGGAAAGATGCTACAAGTTTGGATAGTCACTTTCTGAGTTCGGAAAGATTATATTTCCTTCTTTAGGAAATAGTAGCCAAAATTTCCAAGCTCGGAAAGTTGTCTGTGCTTATGGTAAAAATTTACCAACTACTTTCTGAGCTCGGAATTGCTTCTATCCTGTTAAAACAAAGGACAGTGCAATTTCCAAGCTCAGAATTGCATCCGTCCTTATGGTCAAAAACCAAATTTTCTTTGATTTCAAATCTTGCTTGCCTAAAAATAAAGCACACCCACACATCACTGATTTATTTCACTCTAAATATAAGACTATTGGCGATGGGAAAAAAATCAAATACTTAGTATGTACAACCATGAATTTCAACAAAATATGAATTTTAGCAACTATTTCAAAATCAATTTCTAAAACCGTGAATTTGTGACATACTTAGTCATCCAATCATAACATTGTCTACAATCGAAAATCAAATTCATACAATCCACAATCAAGATAATGTAATGGAAATCCAAATCTATAGATATCCTATTACACCTCCTCAAACATACTTTCTATCTTAGGGTCTATCTCATTATTTGTGTCACCCCTAGTCTCTTGCCAAGCTACACCTCCACCGCTATCTCCTCCTTCATCACCATCATTGCCATCGCTGCTATCATCACGATTAACGTAATCGTCATCCCGATCATCACTGGCTCAAAATTTTCTTTCTCTTCATCATTGCTTAGTTCGAGAAGCAATCCCTGTTATTCCAAGAACGCCACATGCTGCGAGTGGGCCCGGGTCAACATCTTGTGAGTCTAAGTCACGTACGCATGCAAACAATCAAAATACTTGCTCAACCTGGCCTTCCAGTCGGTCTGCGATCCTGTGAATAATTAAAATTCATAATACAATAACTTATTATGCTGATTCAAACACAGCGTATAAATCAATATAAATTAAATAATTTCAAATCACGATGGACTACTCATTGGAGCTTGATACCTCGGCTCTATCGACTTTCACCTTGCAATCCCTCTTAGCACCCTTGGCTTGTTGACGGGGAACAACCTTATGCTCCCGTTTCTCATGGAAGCCAAGATGAAGTTTTTTGTGTTAAAATCACGCTTGATCATAAAGTTCCATGCAGAGGGGTTTGTCCATTGCTTGCACTCCCGCCTTCTTCAACATAGTGGTCATTAAATCACCGTAGATGAGGTCTTTCTCTTCGTGTTGGCGGTTTTGAGCATGAAAGAGATGATGGTGAACCCCAGGTTAATTTTTACCCCCTCCATAACATAGTAGAAGAGGATCAAGTTTCCAATCGCCGGCTCATATGTGTGGCCACCCATTGGCAAGACGTTCAGGAAAATCCACTCGTACACTATACGTTGTTCGACGGTGAAAACACTAAAGTCATAAGTTTCGGCTTTACCTGCATCAATACCGAATCTTTTAAAATATTTCTACGCCAGGGCAACGGAGCATGGGGGGTCTTCTCCCAGCCAACAATGAGTGTGGTATTTTTCTTGGGGACCTTGAGGATCATCGGCTCTCAGTTTTTCCGGGGCTGTGTAGGGGCATCCTAGGGCATCATTTGTGCTATACTTAGTCACATTTACTAGGTTCCCATTCACCTTAGTTATGTCGCGATTATTACTACTTTGACCCAAATTAGCGTAAAATTGGATCACCTAAAGTAGTTTCGCTAGATGTTGTGCTTTAATATGGGCTAGCAAATAATTGACCCTTAATTAACCTATGCTCGACTCTAATATGCTCTTCGAATTAATCACTTTTCTTTTTGAAGAGCCACATACCTTTCCTCGGCTTGCTCGTGGAAGAATTTCTTAAATTTTTGGATCTCCGTGATGGGGCGATGGCTCCGGTCACTCACCTTTGACTTATACGCCTTGCTCCTTTGGCTCATGGTTCATTGTTTGGTGGAATAAATTTGGGAAGTGAGGGATTAGGAGTGAAGATTTGGGATTAAGGGTTTAGGAATTTGAATTGTTTGATGTTAGGCTTTATTAAAATCTGCTAGTTTCTTTTATATACTGCAGCTGATTCCAAACTTAGAAACAGCTCTTGGATTCCTTTATAAATCTTAGAATATTTTCCGAGCTTGAAACTTATAGATCCAGAGTTTCCAAATTCGGAAAGGAGTGAAGACGGGAAAAAATATGGTCAAAAGGGTTTCAAAAGGACATTTACTGCCCATTCGAAATCCAACGCGAAATTCCCAAACTTTTCACCTCCCAAAAACCCACATACCTTCTGCATTAATTCTTCCTCATCTAAACACCAAAATTTCATGTTCAAATCAAACAAGGTATGTTTTTATCTAGTTTTTCATCCATACTATCAGCTAATCAAATTCATCTACCCAAACTTTTGATTTTACTATGTTGTTGGGAATTTTCCATTCAAGTTGATGATATTATGGTGAATAAAGGGTTATCCTTTGGTTGAGGAGAAGGTGCTCCTCTAACAATGAGTAGCAAATGGTTTACATTGCATGAACAAAAACCCTAGGTTTTTTGCGGCTTTCATTAGGTTTTCTACAATCGTTTTTTTATATTTAAGAGTTCTATGTTATGTGGGTAGGTTATTCTAGTTCATTTATGTATGGATTAGGGTTTTGGTTGGGAAATGCTAGCTTAACATTAATTATGGCATCCATTTAGGGTTTTTGTGTTTAGGTGATAGCTATGTAATAAAAATAGTGAGGTATTTATTAAAGTGATGCAGTCAGAATATCAAAAAGATCCGCAAGTATGAATCTTGAAGAACAATTAAGGTCTGCAAGCACAAACCCTAGGTTTTGGTTATGGAATCCACCATAGAGAGAAAGAAATCTGAAAAATATTATTATGAATGAATTAAAATATCCGAACATGAGGTCTTTAAATACTAAAAGGAAAAAACCAGAAATAATAAAGAAAAGGAAATTTCGGAAAACAATTTAAAAATAGTAAAATGCTGTTTTGAGGCCTGATCGTCTCGTCGAGATGGTTCCAACGCATTCAACCTCGCCTTATTCTGACTCCGAACGCAAAGGTTAAGTTCAAAACCGTACCGAAACTTTACGGCGATCTATCGCTTCTTCAATTTTCGCCGCCATTCGCTCTACATCATAAAACAAGTGAGGGTTTGTGTTTAATAGTTGCAATTTTAAATTAAAGGAAATTTTTTTTATGTATTATACATTTCATTTCATTAGGGTAAAAGTATACATTTTATTTTCTCGAAGTAATTGTGACTAATAATATGGTATATTTGTTAATATAGCATACAAAGTGACGATTTCTAAGAAAAGGACTCGTGATCAAGTTTCCCTTTCCCGGAATGAAAATCCACCGTTATCAAACCATGGTATGGATGAGGATGACGGATCCGAGGAAGTAGGGATAGCCCGAACTCAATGTAGAACCTAGAACGTAGAATGGCTAAGAAAGAGTTAACCTCGTTGATTTCAATAACTCTAATGTGTGTATATTGGCCCAACGTGCAAAATGGTCAAGTTGGGTGGTGAAGGTGAGTAGAATGAGGGTGGACATTCGCTACGATAGTTGGCATGAAGTCCACCAAAGAATACAAAACCACTTTATGGATGGAATGCAAGGTAGATTTAGTGATTTGTTATTTCCAAAATTGTGTCCCCTATTATAAACGCGTCTTCGTGATTGACCCTGAGGAGGTCAAAATCATCACAGAGGTCATTTGAAATCGAATCACCATATATGGATGATTTGATTAGGAAGGCAATGTTGATGATATCAAAGAGTTGACGTCAACATAATACACTTTGCCAAGGGACTTCATTTTTAGTGATAAGAGGGGTGATCACCCGTGGCTAACTTACACTCACATTCAACCAGATAGTTGGGAGATCCACAAAAGGAGGGCATTGGAGAGCAAGGATAATGTTAGTAATACCAATTTCTTAATATTGATGATTTTAGATTATCATGTCTACAGTGATTACATTATTATAACTTACTAACTTAGGGTACGAGGGAAGAAAGAAAAAAAATTCCACAGAATAAAATTCCTCACCGATTGAGTTGGGGGTTATGTTTTGGTGGCAATCGACCTAATGAAACAACGTTCTGAAGAAGATGCTCAAATTGCAATAGAGGGTGGGATGGGTGAAGATGAGGCAAGGGCTTATGTTCAACCAATCAATTCGGATGACATTGAAAGGCACGATCTATTCCTCAAAGGGTGACAAAACTAGGACAGAGTTTATGTGAAAGATGAAGAAAAAAGGATTGCGGAAATAAATCTAAGCAAATTTTTTATAGAATAGATTTCTATTTTCTAAGCATTTTTCTTAATCGTGTATTCTAATTTACCTTCAACTATATGTAGGAAAACATGAAGAATGATCAATTACAAGCGAAATTCATTCCAAGCAATAAGCACGACATCCTTTGTGAAGCAACCGAGAAACTCGACCACCCAGGGAGTGCTCGGGGTGTGGGATCGTTCATGGCGTTCGACATTGTGAGGTCCTATGATGGTGTTGAACCCTCCAGAGCCCACACCCTACACACACAAAAAACTCTTCTTCAAGACAAACAAATTGAGCAATAAGACATCCTCATTCGTAGGTTGATCCAACACACTGGCCTTCTTCTTCCGGATAACTTAGATGATTTGGCGCCCGATTAAACCTTTCCATCTAGGAGATCGTGGCATTCCCCTGGGGAAATTGAGGTGAATCGAGAGGTTATTGTTCAAAAGAAGTCAGTTGCAAGAATCGAGCGACAATTGTTCAAACCAGAAAATGTTGACAATGCCTTACAATCTACCGATAATAAGGTATATATTTAAATTTCTTCCCCTTGTGATTCTATAAATATAATAAATATGTACATTAACATATAGTGTG
>JAUOBV010328019.1:0-10926 GCA_032360425.1 Rubia occidens | reverse complement strand
CTTCGTAGGAAAGGAAAGCAGTCCAATATTTTTTAATAAGTAAAGGCCTAGTTTACCCCGGTACTTTAGGATATAGTCGAAATAGTCCACAGTCTGAACTAAAGGCAATGAAATTATTTTATTTTTTCTGTGTTGGCCAAGTTATAGTAGTCATTCTGTCCATCCCTATTAGTGCAACCACTATGAAGAGTAGGCTAAATCTAAGATTGATGCAAGCTTAAGGCTTTAAACAAAGCAATATAGCCTTGTCTTACTAATGCAGTATAGTGTTGTAGTAGTATGTGCCAGAAAAAGGCCATATGTAGATAATGACAAACCATAAGACTAAATTACTTTTTATGCCTGAGCCCATAAGTAATCGCGGAGCCATCCATTAATAGTAATATAACTTTGCGTAAAATTTCCTCCCGTGATATGAGTTACTACCCCTTGATGACTTATACAACCCCAAACATTTAATTGCATTTTCCAACTTAAATGGAATATTACTACATATATTGCATTGTACATCCAGAATAGTCCTAAGAAGACATGATCTCAAGCCGATACTTGACATGTACCCCCTCTTCTAGTTCCATCACAAGGAAAATGAAAAACAAGATTTTTTTATGCGGTACAAACTGAGAGCTACAGGTAAATAGAACACTGTTTCAAGAGTATCAATACCGTCACATGAATTGCAAATTCATGAATTTTATGGACCAAAAAATATGCGGTTCCTAATAGAATATGTAACAAAGCCATCTTGCCACCCATTGCTACTAAATCACCGCCTCCCTACATTAAACTGGTGCTTATTGTTGCACCAGGAGCTAAAGCGGGGTATTTTGTATCCATTGAGGAAAAACGAGTTGTAATTGGACAGCAGTATCTGAAAAACATATCTTGAGAAGCCCTAAAGCTCTCATGGTCTCATTATTCATATATAAAGTAAAAAAATTCACAGATATTTACTCTTAGATAAAATACCAGCATAGTATCTTAATTAGAAGTTTCTTTAACTTAGTTGTGCACTCGTAAAACGAGCGATAGCTTAAGAAAGCAAAGAAAGAAGATAAGGTGATATTTTCTGACTAGCAAGTGAAGGATCATACAAGGTTCTAATCCAGTCTCTAATGGCGTAATTGATGTGTCATGCTAGGAAGCTGAGCTAAGGCCTTTTTTTTTCAATGGATCCATTCTCCCCAGCTTCTTTCTATGATTCTGAAGAGTCAAGCCCCTTTTATTAAGCTTTCGGAAAGGAAATAACTTATCACGGGGAAGGTTTAGAAAAATATCATCTAATTTAATTTTAAGAAGGAATAGGAAGTTAATGCCCACTCTGCAGATGAATTGAAGAAGAAGAAGGATCACAATGGCTCATTCTATCATTGGTACGAAAGGTAATCTTAACTAAAATTTTCAGATAAAAAGAAAGATCGGATTGTAGGGTAGATGAATGCCAGTTTCATGATTACTTTTGGTTTCTGTTTCTAAGAGTGGTATGATCATTTTTTTATCAGACAACTCTTGGTGTTCAAACTAGTCATTAATGGTCAGCTTAATTAGTCTCCTTTCAGTATATGTTGCTAATACTTTTCTTTTTAGCCTCTCATTTTATTTAGAGAATCAAAACTAGAATGGATAGAACAAATAACCCAACTATATAATTTTTTTAAAATTAATTCCATGGTCGTGCCTAGTGGCATGGCAGCACCCATACTATTGAAATGGTTTCGTCAGTAGAGATGTTCCCACAGGTGCCCATTTTTACAATGTTACTATAATTCCTATTCATATCCCTTCATTCCCTCTTTTGGTCTATCTACATTCAAGGAAATTCATACGCTCCACGAACAGAGCAAAAAATGAAGTCTTGGTCAGAGCAAGCCTTCTATGCTATTATCAAACATAATTGGGAGAAGCTCATCCGAAACTAGAGCTAGAAACACCTTATTTCGTTTCATTCTCGTTTTTCATTTCCTTCTTCTCGAATCCAAGGCGTACTTCTCATATTTAGAATCTTTCTGCAGTGTGCTCTGTTTATTATTCTTTTTTACTATCTTAATTTTACCACGCAGTAGGTCAGCAAAGCGTGAGCAGGCGCGGAGAAGAAAATGCCAAAGACTTTGGCCTAATGGGAATGAGCAACAATGAAATGAAAAGATCAGGTGCCCTCGACACCTCCATTTAGAAAAAAAATGGGCGAAGGAAATTTGAGGCTTGTTTATCTCTCTTCTATGTGCGAAAAACACGCTCATTGTACATTTACTGGATCGTGCTGAAAATGTCTCTGGTGACACTGCCATGGGGAAATCGGGAAGCAAAAAAAGGAAATCACGAAGATTTTTAAAAAATGAGAAGAAGGGTAGAAGAAGAGTGGAGGACAGAAGTTGAAGCAGGTGTGAGAGGAAGATGAGAATGAGCCCGATTTGAATGATGAAGAATGAAAGGAGATAGCTATTGTGAACACGACGTAGGAAGGTACAAGGGTAGCTGTTGACAAAGTAAATTCAAAAAAACAAGGTGAAGAGAATGAGTTGGGCTAAGAATGTTGAGAATGAAGAAAAGAAGCTGAAAGAACTGAGTGAATCTGTTGCCAAATTGAGTTGTGAAACTGAAGAGCAGCCCAAATCGTGAAAATCACTGTTTGAGGGTCATACAAAAGATGAGGTAAAATCTTATCCCTTGATTGATGTGAATTGTGTTAAAATGGATAAAATCCCACAGGATGAAGTAGAGGATAGTATTAAAATATGGGATACTACCGTGCTTTGTTGATTTTTGGGTAGCTTTCCTCTATTTCAAGTATTTGAGGTTTTTTATAGAATCCGGTAAAATAAAATTTAGAGGATGTGGAAGGTTAGAAAAATTTTTATGGTGAAATTTGAATTGAAAGAGCATAGGGATGATGCAGTGGAGAAAGAGATGGTACTATTTGATAATAAACCAGTGATAATCTCTAAGCGGTCTAAAGACATTGATGAAGTAAAACCTGAAATGGTAACTGTCTGGATCCAATTTCCTAGTTTGCTTATGGTATATTGAAAACCTAAACTATTGTGCAGAAATGTTACTGCTATAGGGAGGCCATTGAAACTGGATAGAGAAAAATAGAAATGGACATATTGAATTATGCAAGAATGTAGGAAGAAGTCAGAATATGTGGTACTGTTCGAAAGTATGTTTCCTATATTGATGAAAATGAAATCATTCATAAACAGGAGATTGTATAAATGGTTACATGTTTGTTGCAACAAATGCTCATAGTTAGGACACCTTACAGAGGAGTGCAGAAAAGTGGAAACAAAAGCAACTATTGTCAAACAGATTGTAAGATAGCAGTACGTACCTAAAGGAAAAGTAGTGAAAGATGCAGAAATGAGAAGAAAACTGAAGTGGGAGATGTCATGGTACAGATAAAATAGGAGAATATAGGAGAAATAAGGGAAGCAGTAGATATTCAGTACTGCTAGGAAAAGATGTGACGGAATCAGGAAAGTATATTCTGGGTATGGGAAATAAAGAAGAATGCAGTGGAGTAAGGGGTAATGAACTGGGAGATCCACCTGATGATGAATGATGCAATGATGGTATGGAATATTCAAGGTTTAAATAGTAGAGAAAAGCAAAAGAAAAAATGTAGGGATTATGTACACAAAAGTAAGATACTAAGTTTTTTGGGATAACTGGAAACTAAGGTACAAAAGGACAAAGAAATGGAGGTTTGAAATTCAATGGGATTAGGATGGAATATTGAGACTAATGGACAAATAGTAAAAGGAGACAGAATATAATTAGGTTTGAACCCAGACATGTTCCAGGTTCAGGGTTTAACAAAACAAGAGCGCTTGTGGATATAGAGTTAGAAATGATTTGGATTAGAGAGAGGTTTAATGCAACAGTTGTAGATGAGAAAAATGATGCAGATGGAAGGAAATAATTATAGTAGCAACTAGAAGACTTGGAGAATGGAAGAGATGGTCCTTGGATAGTTTTAGGTGACTTTAATGCACCTTTAAATATTCAGGACATAATAGGTGGAAATAGTGTTATACCAGCAGAAATGAAGGATTTTTAGGATACAGTAGCTAAACTGGAACTTCAGGAATTGAAAACCTTTGGCCCAAAGTATACCTGGATAGTAAGAGGAAGGTGGGAGGGAGAATTTTGAGCAAAATAAATAGGGCACTGTTAAATCAGAGCTGGATAAAGAGCTTTAATGAGTCTCTATGTACAGTAAATATTAACAGTGTTTCTGATCATTTTCCATTGATGATCAGAATTTAAGAATGGGGGAAAGTGGAAAGAAAGAAATTTAAGTTATTTAATATGTGGACTAAATCTAATCAGTTTAGGTCATTATTGGAAACTCTGTGGAGAAAAGGAGAAATCATGGAGGAGTTAAGGAGGAACCTGCTAAGGTTGGAAAGGCCACTTCAAGAACTGAATAAGAAAAATTCACAGAGATTGAGAAGAAAACTGCAATGGCACAGCAGGGTTGGATTAAAGAAAGCGAAAAAATGCACTTAGATCCCAGCTTATAAGCTAAACAGGAAGATGAGCAAATCAAAAGAGAAAAAAATGCTGAATCTGGAAGAAGTAGAATTAAAGTTTCTGCAACAGATGGAAAAAGTCCGTGGATGAAGGATGTGGACAGACCAACAAAAAAATTATGCAAGGCCGATAGCATGTTTTTTAAAAGCAATTGGGCTTGGAAACAAGAAGAACAAGAAAATGTGAGGAATCATTAAAAAAATATGAGAGTGTTCTGAGTATACAATAGCAGGTGATTTTAAATGCAGATATCATAAAGGTTGAAATTTACAATGCATTGAAGGGGATTAAGGCCAGTAAAAACCCTGGGTATGATGGATATGAGAGTTATTTTTCATGGGGACTTGGGACTTCACAAGAGAGGATAATATAAAGGTTGTAAAGAACTTTTTTCTTGTGAAGAAATACCAATGGAATTCAATAGGGCTGTCATAGCACTCATTCCAAAGATAAACCATCCTCAAATTGCTTATGATTTAAGACCCATCTCTTGTTGTTCTTTGTTGTATAAAGTCATCACCAAAATTATGTGTGATAGATAGGGGAAAATTTTCCAAAACGGATTAATTTAAATCAAATAACATTTGTTTAAAATAGTCATATTGCTCATAATGTCTTGTTAGCCCAGGAACATATTCACAAATATAAACTAAAAGTTCTCAAGTCTAGCTGTGTGATAAAAGTATATTTGAGAAAGGTTTTTTCTAGTATTAATTGGGAGTTTCTATTTGAATGGTTAAAGAAATTAAGATTCACAGCTCAGTTCTTGTCCTGGATAGAGATGTGTGAGATCCTCAAACTTTTGCCTATCAGTGAATGGAATATATACTAAAGCACTTACAGGAGGTGTTGGGGTGAAACATGGAGATCCTTTATCTCTATGGATTATCTCACCAGGCTAATGACTAAAAAATTAAAAGAATGGAAGATAGGCTTTCATCTGATGTAAGAGGGTAGAAGCTCATAGCTTGTTGTTTGCTGATAATGTGTTAATTTTTGTGAAGCAACTGAGCTTTCTTTGATAGGAGTTAAAGAAGTATTGGCAGAATTTCATGGATTATCTGGTTTATCTATTAATCAGCATAAATCAACAATTTATTTCTCAGCCATAGAAGAGGAAAAAATTATCGGATTGGCGAAAATATTGAATGTTCAAAAAGGTGATTTCCCAATGAAATATTTGGGGTTATTATTGTCCACTTTCATATGGGATAGGAGGGCTTGTTCAATTTTATTGGATAAAATCTACAATAGACATAATTCATGGGACTCGGGGAGATTAACGTATGAAGAAAGGTTCAACTTATAAATACTGTACTTCTAAGCATTGCATATTTTTGGTAAGGAATTTTTAAATTGGCATTCATGAAGATATTGTGAAAAATGCAGGGGTTTTTTATAGAACAAGAAGTCAGATGAGAGGTATTTTATATCAGCCTCATGAGAGACTTTGAGCAAAAACAAGCAACAAAGAGGAGTGGGGTTCAAAGACCCTTCCTTAAGGAATCAAACAGCATTGTGTAATCACATATGGAGCATTCAGAAGAAACATGATATCTTATAGATCAGATGGCTAAATGCCTACTATTTGAAGGGAAAAAGTTTGAGGTTTATCAATCACAGCCCTCACAAAGCTGGATATGGAAGTTTTTGAACAGTTTGAAATTGCAAATGACAGGAAAGCTTGATAGTTGTATTGATGGGAAAGGAATATTTATCACAGCAAAGGCATACAACTTGTTGAAAGGAGAAGGTGAATGGACTGAATGGCTGCTCTGATATGGGATTCAAAAATAATGTCAAAGCACAGTTTCTTTTTGTGGTTGATGTTAAAAAAAGTTGGAAACTTTGAAGAGATTACAATATTTTAACATATTGGGGAAACATCATATGTGTCCTCGGTGTAGCCTGGAGGAGGAAACAACAAAACATATTTTTCTAGTTACACTCGTACTGCAGAGTTAATCAGTAGAATTGGTTTACAAAAAGTCCAGGATTTAAGGGAGTTAGAGAAGAACTTGAAGCTGCTAAAGGTGAGGGGAAAAACAAGAAACCTAGTAAAGTATGTTGCAGCTTTATACAGTTTATGGGATGAACGAAAACAAAGAATATTTCAAGACAAGAGTAGAGAAATAGGCATTTTGGTGATGGAGATTGAGGAAGGTTTTGCTGAATAAAATATAGAACAGTTCAGGAATCCAGCAGGGTTTATAAAATCTTGGTTATCATTTTCTTAGGATCATTTTTAAATAAAAATGTCCCAAAAACAGCAATTAAGGTGATAACAAGTTAGCCTGATTAGAAATGCCTAATGAATTACTTAACCTTGATTGGAATTCATTGATTTTAGTTTAAAATCCTGGAGTGGGGGATTAAAGATGTAAAAATTTTGTTTTGTTTGATTTTAATGAAAATTTCTTTCTTAAAAAAACATTTAAACTGATAATTTATTCCTAAAATATACAAGCATATGTGATCAAAATTATTTCTCCCTACTTGAGACATATGAACATGTGCAAAGCAATCAAAACCACGAAAATGACCGATGGAGGGAGAAACTTTACTCCATTCTTCTTATGGGGCAATGCTTTTCATTATCATATTTGAGCATGCATTTAACACAAAATTTCTCCATTTGACCATGATTATCCCAAAAATAATTGGAAGTCTCTTCTTTGAAAGTACAACACATATCATGTTTGAAAAGATTCTATATTTGTGCTCTTCAACACCATTATGTTGAGTTGTATATGTAGTATTCAATTTCCCTTGTATCCCATTCTCCTTACAAAAACTATTAAACTTAAAAGGATAAACTCATCACCTCCAATTGTGCGTAAACACGTAAGTGGCAGTCGTGTCTCATTTCTAACTAACTTCAAAAATATTTTGAAGTAAGTTACATTTTTAGGCTTCTCATCGAACAAATATGTCTATGAGTTTCAACTATAGTCATCAAACAAACACAAACTGTGTCTCTTGTTACTGACTAGAGTAGGATTTATTGTTTAAAAATATTTTCTTGAACTAGATCCATAGTTTGTGCAGCTCTCCACAAACTTCTGATAGGTATTGGATCCCGATGTTTTTTCCCAATAAGACTGAATGTGTATGAATCTATCATTATAGTCAATTTTGAAAATCCCTTAACCAATTTCTTTCCCTCTAAAGTTTGTGGGCTCTTACAATTCCAGTGACCGGATCTGCAGTGCCATACTTAGGATGTAGAATCCCCACTTACAATGAGACAATTATTGAACGCTAAAACCGATTGAGATTGTCTTTGTGTCTAGGAGAGTGCAACAAAAATCATGTTTACACTTGGTTTGGTTTCAACGATAACACCTTTATTGAGATGCATATGATAAACTTTGAATATCCCTTCATTCGCTTCGATTTTTCTTTCTAACATCATTCTCTCCCGCTTCTCTCTAAACATCACCACCGCAACTGCTATTTTCACTATCCTTTCCCGGCCAAAAACTGAACACCATCACCACTTTCTGGGCTAATTGGCAATGGTTAATTGAGTGTCTCTATGACGGCTCTGCCTAGAAAAAGCTTCGCGCAAGCTCTACAAACCAGAAACCCTTCGATATCCACCACTCTACCATCCATCCAAATCAACCCAATCACGAACTTCAAAGGAGAACCTTATGTCCTTTTCACATCGGCGCAAATAACTGAGCTTTTTGCCCACTACCAGAATGCCCTGATTGGAAACTTCCCAAGAGGCAGGCCTCCGATGGACAGAATCGAACAGGATTTTAAGACAATTGGTTTCATAAGAAAATACCAATTGGGGGTAATCGACTTCAAGAACATACTCATCCGATTTCAGTCCAAGGAGGATTTTCAAAGGTGTTGGATGAAAGCCATCTGGTCTTTTAACAGTATAAACATGAGAGTCCTCAGATGGACTCCGGACTTCAAGCCAAACACAAAGTCATCTATTGTCCCAGCGTGGATCACAATCTGAAATGTTCCGCTCTATTACTACAATGTCGAGGCAATCTAGGCTATCGGAAACCAAGTGGGGAACTTCATCAAAATTGATCTCGTCACCGAGCGGCTGACACGCCATCTGCTCTGAAGCTATGTGTAGAGATGGATCTGTGGTCTCAACTTCCTGGTTCCATCAGGTTAGGTTCTACAATTGATAACGAAAAGTACAATATTGAGTATGATAATTTGCCACAATACTGCACACGTTGTATGAAAATAGGACATGATATAACAAACTATAGGATTCTGAACCCACACATCACTCCTAAACCCAAACCAACCCCAAAACTGGCCACAAAGGAGGACCAAAAAACAATTTGGAAGAAAGTAACCCACCCAAATAACACATCTGGTATCACTGCTATCCAAACACAAAATGAGGTAGAATATCATAACATGCCTATGGAAAATATTCAGGCGGTTAAGATCAATGAGGATAACCCTAGACCTTTGAAAAGTCCTATTTCAACACCAAATCCGGAGAAAATGGATAACATTCAGCCCCCACTACCAATTACAAAATCCAATCCGAGCTATCACTTTGTGGAAGTGATTACCAACAGACAGTAGCCACAAACACATGAGATACCAGAGACTTATCACACTGGGGTTGATGATCAACAGGCTGAGGGAAGCATGATGCAAAAACACCCATAGGCTGAAGGAAGTATGATGCAAGAACACTCATGGTTGACACCAAATAATAAATTAAGTATAGAATATGCCAAAGACGGCCTTACATGTATGATCCCTAACCCAATGGAGGATTTTACTAACCAATTCTTCCCTTCTGCCACAGTCAGTCCCCAAAATGAAAACAGGTTCAGCATACTGGCAGAGGAACTAAACTCTACATATGAGGTTTGTAGAGAATCAAGTACCAGAGTGTTGAGGTAAGTCACTCTACTTTTAACCTAAAACACGTTAAATCGAGGAAAATAACACTGTTTAAAAAACTTAATAAAAAGAACCTCAGATCCTCCTCAAAAAGAAATAAACAAATTCTTCCATGATTAATAAGACCTTAGGAATAAAGTGTCTAGTATGGAATCTTAGGGGATTAGATACATCAATGGCCAGACTCAAAAAGTTGATTAGGATCCATAATACCCAACTTCTCTGTGTTTTTGAACCTAAACATAGCCATGACACAATTGATGCACATAGAAGAAAACTTCTCTTTGATAGGGCACACAGTTTCCAAACCAACAATACATGGTTATTCTAGAATGATTGTTTCCAACTGACTATTGGAAAATAAACAGACCAGCTTACTGAAACTAACATCTCACATCATAGCCTGAACTGTGCCATGAATGCTGTAATCATTCATGAAGCAACAAATAGGAAAGATAGGAAGGTTCTCTGGTCTGATCTCCAACAAATAAATGGCCCTAACAGGCTTTTCATTGGAGATTTTAATTCACTGATATCTGCGAGTGAATACAAAGGGCCTAATAAACCCAATGCTAAGAGCATTAGAGACTTTTCCCATTTTATTAATGGAAACCAACTGAATCACATATTCACTGTGGGAAATAACTTCACATGGTCCAATGGTAGATAACCACCAACAATTGAAAGACTAGACAGAGGGTTAGCAGATAGTTTCTGGCTACAACATTTCCCTAAAATATTTACACACACCCTTAATACACATACACCAGATTATAGCCCCCTTCTACTTACAGTTGGTAGCTCCTTACCCTCTCACCCTAAGCTTTTCAGATTTCTAGATGTTTGGACATCTAGAAATGACCTTTTACAGCTCATCCAAACCAGCTGGACATAGCCAATTAGAGAGAATGGAATGATCAATCTGTTCTTGAAACTAAAAAGGCTAAAACTGGAAGTAGAAAATAGAATAAGGAGAGTTTTGGTGATATTAATGGTAATATTAAGGGTGCTGAAGAGATTTTGAGTCTTCAAGAAATCATATTTGAGTCAAACCAATGCACACAAGAGTTAATAGAACTCAAACACAAAAAAGCAGTCATTTTAAAAACTCTAAATAAGGAAAACCTTTTCTGGAAACATAAAGCTAAGCTTAAATGGTTATTTGCATGCTACTGTTAACCAAAGAAGGCTGAAGCAAAACATATCCAAAATAATAAAAAAAACTCACAAGGCATTTGGACTGATAATCACACAGAGATTGAGGAAGAAGCAGTCATTTTCTATAAAAACTTGTTACAGGAGGTAGAACCAGAGGATTTTAGTCTTTTCCTGACACATTTCACAAGCCAAATCCCTAGGATAGTAACCCCTTAGGATAACCTAGCATTAATGGCTAACCCAACTATTCAGGAGCTAAAAGAACTTGTTCTCTCTTTAAATCAAAATGGAACACCAGGTCCAGATGGATATACTGCCCATTTTTTAAGC
>JAUOBV010327909.1:0-10926 GCA_032360425.1 Rubia occidens | reverse complement strand
TCATATATAAATAGATATGAACGAACAAATGTTGAAATATACTTTAATGAGTCAAAGTAGTCAAAGTATACATTGATGGTACTTGCGAATAGTTTAAATCTTTCACACATTCAGCTGCATCCATAGTTTCAACTCTTGGAATGTGTAACTGCCAACAATGTGATGATTATTGTTGCCAGTTTCTAACAACATTCTTCCTTTGGAATTATTTTTCATATATTAGAGGAAAAAATAATGATTCTTAGAGCACAAGAGTGATGGAGCAGTACTTCCAAAATCCAGCAGTTAAAAACAACTAGAGCCAAGATGGAATTTCCATGACTAAGTGGAAGTCGTTGTCTGGCGAAGGGTCTGAAGAAAAAGCTTCTGGGGGTCTAAACTGTAACATATGCCTAGATCTGGTGCAGGATCCGGTAGTGACATTCTGCGGTCACTCTAATGCTGGCCCTACATCTACGAATGACTTCACTTCCAGAGCCACCCTTTCCAAGATCTCAGCCCTCGGAATGTGTGCACATCATCTGATTCGTGGAACCAGTCCATGGATTATCATGAAGTTAACAATATTGATAACTTTAGATTAGAATATCTACAAAGGAAATAGTCTGTGCTGGAAGAACATATGAATGCAGTAAAACATTGTTAGGGTTTGGAGATCCTTAGCAAGTGGCATCGACCAATTTCTATTTACTGGTATTATCATGAGTAATTCGAAGTTTCATAGCACGATAGTTGATAAGCCTCTGACCATACTAAGTTGAATTCTCAGAATGATCAAATAAGGGAGTATTTATAGTAGCAGACACGGTAGTTGATTGCTTTTGAGCATTCATGTTTGGTAGTGAACATTTAGCGCGATTTGCTAAATCTGGAGAGGCATCTGGCTTCATTCCGATAATTTTCGGCTATTTTTTGCCTTTGGTTGGCAGAAGTCCATCTTCTGCAAAGTTTTGCATTTCTTTTCCATCAATTTATGGATCAGAGATGTATAATCTAGAACTTATGTGGTAATGATATTTCTTGTAATAAATGAATAATCATTAAAGAATGGGTACATTTATTTGAAAATGTTATGTTATATAAGTTTTAATTGTAATTACATAAGTAAAAGCAAAATTATTTTATATAAAATTTATCTCAATTTATACACAAAATTTATATTTATCTTTATAAAATACTTTTATACTACTTTTAGAGTCCGTCTTTTGAAATATGGTCTTCCTATAAATTATGAAAAAATTAAGGTTTAAATTGAAAATTAAAAGAAATAAAGGTAAATTTTTTGAGTTACATTAATCGGGTCATAAACTTATAAGTACTGCATGTTGAATATTTTTTAAAAAAATTTTGCGACTAAAATGTTTTACCTTTCTATTATTTTAATTAAACTCCATCTTTCCATAAACCTATGAAAAGACGATCGTTCCCAATAATTTGCTTTATTTTTATACTATAAGTTTTAAATATTATAATATTTTTAATATTTATCAACAAATAGTAACATTTTAATTTCATCTCTAAATAAATTATATTATTATATACTCCGTATTCACTTATTTTAAATCGTGCATCGCACGGATATTATCTAGTTTTCAGACTATAGTAGCAAGATTGTGATTTGTGGGGGTCTATGAGAGAGGATATAATAAGCATGCAGCGAGATGCATCATTGAGATTCCGACTCTCCCTTCAATTTCTTCATCAGCTACAACCAAAATCAACACCATATGTTCTACTACATACCAAACAACAAACAGAAAAGATGAAGATACTGTAAATTAAGGGCTACGAGATTGTATTTAAAACATGTATAAGTACAGAGTAGCGGCAATGAGATTCAAAATGCGAAGACATAGAAGGTGCCTTTTTAGCAAGACCTTGGGCTGACGTGAATTCGTAGTACTTGCGCATCAACATCTCTTCCTCTGCCTACAAAGAGAGGATAGGTCAAAATAAAATGAAATCAGTTTGTAATTTCCATGACTTCATAAGAAAGTTCATATGCATCAATAATTTACATATAAATGGCAAGGAAACCTCTTCCCTTAGAATAATGTTTCAAGAAGAGAAAATGTGATGATGATGGTGAAAAATGAAGAAAAATATTTAATTTCCCTAGAGGCTCTACCAAATCCAAAATTACAAAAAACAAACAAACAGTTGCAAAACTTTGTATTTATTTAACACCCCTTATAGTCTTCTACCATTAAACACCATAAAAAGCCACAAAAACCAAAAAAACATTAATTAAGATAAGTAGACCGCAGACCTGGAGCTTATGCAACTCATTTGACATTGACCTATAGGAATCCACCAAGAGCTCCATCTGCTTATCCAAAAGCCTGCAATTACAAAAGACATACAACATACTCAGTTATAGTATGTGATGTCATGCGTAAGTGAAGTACAATAAATCATAAGCCTTCTACAAGAAATTACCTCAGCATTTCTCCTGTGTGTTTCGCATCCATATTGTTCAACAACATAATGCAAACTGTATGGACTGCTCAACTTGAACCAGAATACACTAAAACCTCCTGTTTAGAGCCACAAAAGAAAAAAGAAAGTTAATAACTATTTCACAACTTAGACTCTCTAAGATAAAAAAACAAGATCAAGGTCCCTTAATTTTAACCAAGAAGGTTGGATAGCTCTTCCTATAGCAGATTTAAGAACTTAAGTCCAGTTAGATATAAGCACATTAGAATAGATGATTAAGCATATTAGAGTGCTATTTTAACATACTCATGGTGGTTATCCCCAAAACCAGAGGAGAAATATTTTTCAAGCATTCAAACCGATACAAAAGAAGCCAGTTTGATCAAATGTATGAAGCTTAACTTATATAGTAGGTGCCTTCTTTCAATTCACAGCATATCCCAGGACTCTAAATGGAGCACCATGTTGCTGCATCATATATGTTGATATAATTATGGAAGCTGCAATGTGAATTTATTTTAACTTTCTTAGTTTGTTTATCATTGGGTTTTGCACAATGTTCTACCTATAGTACAGAAAGAAAGCTCTAAAAAGAGCAATGATTCTTAAAAACATGGGGGAAGAATCCAAACTGTTTTAGGGTGGAAAAACATAACCAGGTGGAAAAATAATCAATAAGATTCTAACCATTAATCATGCAACAGTTCAAAATTCACTATGCATTAGTCACAAGCCCTTCTAATTTATGAATATACAAGCATATACTTCACCACATGTGCAAGACCCATAAGAATTATTCAGCTGAGTCGTGAAAGTACAAGGATAAATAACGTTCAAAGAAGATGCCAAAAACTAATTCAAATATCTAGTCAAAGTCATAATGGGAGTATTAAAAGTTTATGTAGCAAGCCGAAAAAAGGACCCTCAAACACAAATTTCTTGCAACACTTAAGGCAGGAAGGTGAAATTAGAGGAAGCATAAGACCATCAAAAAAATTACAAAAAATAGCTAGTAAAGAGCATAGATAAATAATAAATCAAAACTATACAAAACGACTGAAAATTTCAAATGTAACTAAATCTATAAGAGTTTAAAATCTTCCCAACAGTTGTTCATAACTGTCTGACAACAACACAATTATTAGAGTTAAATATTATATTTAATAACATGAAAAATAAAAAATTCAATCTAATGCGCATGACAATCTTCATAGAATAAAGAGATGAAGGCAACATGCCGTAACAACTGAATTTACTAATACTTTAATTGAACTTTTCCCATCCTGGTAATTTTCACAAACAGAGAATCACAAAATGAGAGATAGACTACTAAAAAAAATGGTTAAAGTTAACATGTTCACGAATCCCATAAAATGAATTTTGTGCATATATTCACAAATCTAGAAGAGGCTGAATCACAAAAGTGTAAGACATATTTAGTGTATGAAAAACTTCTAGTTACACGTAAGTTTAGATTTAAAGACAATTTACGTGAATTATTCTAAACGCTACTATCTTACACCCGCAGCAGTGATATACATGAAAAATTTCTCACTATATCAGACTTGGATCCTGTACATGTAAACTAAACAAGGCCATCCAAATAATAATCTAGACTAAGGTTTGAACAGAGCTAATGGCGATTTATTTTTGTTTCTCTTTACAAGAAAAGAAGAAAACAAAGGCTATACACTGTTGTCACCCTCTGGAACCTGTGGAAAATGAGAAATAAGTGGTTATATGAGTCCCATGGATGGAATTCGAGGTTACTAATTGATAGCATAAAGCAGGAAGTGAAGGAAACACTAGCAGCTAAGCCAATAAAGGCAGAATCCGAAGAACAAAAAGAATGGACTGAAAAGGGACTGATTCTGTTTTTTAAAATGGAAATAAGGAAAAAACCTGAAATAATTGCATGGCCTGAACCTTACATCAATTTAAAATTAATGTTGATGCTTCATGGTCACAATCCGATCTAAAGGCAGGGCTTGCTAGTATTACAAGGGACAAAAATGGGAACTACATTAGCTCACATATAACTAATACTTCTGCCTCTAGCCCACTACACGCTGAAATTCTAGCAATCTATTTAGGACTTGAGGAGGCAAGAAAATTAGGGAGTAAATCAGTTCAGACTTCAGATAGAATCTGATTGTAAAAGAGCCGTACACTCGGTCCAAAATCCAGAAAAGACTCCTTGGCTTCTCTATACTTTGTGCTGCATCCTTTATAAAATCTATATGGAAATAGGAGTACAGATTACTTTTACCAAAAGAGAGGGAAATAAAGCTGCTGATTATTTGTCTAAGGAAGCAATTAACGCCATGAGTTCAGATCTCAAATGGGGTCAACTGAGCAAAAAATTAAAGGGAATCATCCTTAAGGGCAAAAAACATACTCCAGATGTTAGATTTACTTAGACCTACATTCAGGTCTCTCTCTGAGTCCTCCAATCTCAGCACTGGCTATTCTTTCTATCATGCTGGGTTTCTTTTTTCATTATTGCTGGTCTGCTGATATTAAACAAGTGTTTGGATACAATCGGTTACACTCTGAAGCATGTGGAATGCTGACCAGTAATTTGTTTCTTTCATTTGCTTGTCTGCTGATACTAAGATATGGCTACACTATGGATATGGTATCTATCTCATTACACTAATGATATGATTTCTATCTGAGTCATATTAAGTCACATTCCATGCTCAGACCTCCTTCTTCTTCTTTTTTCCATGCTCGGACTCTACTGATTAATTTTCATTTCAGTTGACAGGAAGCAAGGAAAATTTAGCAAGAAAATTGCCTAAAAAACAAGGAGGCACCAGGATCCAATTTTGAGTGCAGATGCCAGTTTAGTCATCTTTTTGGAAAGTCCTCATCATACATGATTCACTTCAGAGAGTTCAATTGTTGTGAAACACCTTCGATCTCTTTTGTATAGTATAAATGTTGCTTAGCCTTGATCCTATTGGATATCTGGCCAGAGATTGGTTAACACGAGGGTTGGAGATCAATCCACAGGAATCATATCCAAAAGGACCACTAAGCCAACATGCACTTCAATCTCACAATCTCAGGATGGTCTGATGTAATTATTATTGGTTTTACTTAAGGTGTGAAGAGCCTAATAAATACCTCCCACCACTTTTGGTGGATGTTTCGATTAAAAAAAGAAGAAGAAAACAAAGTCTGCAATTGAGTAAATTGACCCAAAAAATATAATTTCCAATAAAAAGAGATTTGAGCAAGCAAGCAAACAAGCATTCACGTAAACTAAATTCAAAACTAAGTTGGACAAAAAACCAAACACCTGAAATGCATTAGTACCCTCAGTCCAGTTCTACTTTCAAACATATATAACCCACGGAAGCATACACCAACCAATAAAAAGACAAGTCTGTGTAATCCAATTAACTAAAGCTATGGAATTACTGAAGAAAAGTAAATTAATCTAAACACACATGAGAAGGAACTAGAAACAAAAGTGAGTAAGGGCGCAAACAGGAGAGGAGAAAGGAAATTAGACGCAAACCTTGGAAAAGTGAACAATGGTGGAAGGAGTTGCAGAGCAGTGTCACAACGGTGGTCTTTCTACGACGAAAAATCAGGGAACGAACAAGCTAGAATCATCCAATGGCAGAGAGATTGATTTCTTGCCCAAACGTGCGTGGGGACGAGAAACCCGGGTTTAACCAGGAATCGGAATCATCTGGCTGGTTCTCGGTTCTTTTTTTCTCTCCAACTTAATTTCACATTTCATCGTAAATCTAAATTCATAGTCTTATGAAAATACGTGGTTAAATTAGAATAATAAAAGGTAAAATTTTTTAATTACAATATTAAAATTATCATGCAATATGTAGTAGTTACCCGATCCATGCAATCCAAATTTTCTATCTTCATTTCTTTTAATTTGCACTTTAAATCTTGGTCCGTCTTTCAAGAGACGGTCTCATTCACCACTAATAAAATGAATAAATTAATTAGCATTAATAAATTTAGCACTGAAAGAAAAATTAATAAATAAATGTTTATTTGGATTCTCGATAGTCACTGATTGAGTAGTAAGTATAAAAATAAAGAGAAAAATATTTTTATAACTCTATCTACTTGACATAAGTGTCAATATAACCTTCCAGGGTTATATCAGCACATAAGTTTTAGGAATGTGCTGATATAACCCTATCAGTTCTCATAATGTGCTGATATAATCCAAGTTGTTACGACGGCGGTGCCGAAAATGGAGTCTGGGGGTTATATTGACACTTACATTAACTAGTTAGGGTTATTTTTGCATTAAAAATTATCTGAGCGTTATATTGGCACTTATGTCAAGTAAGTAAGGTTATAATGGTATATATCCCTTAAACTAACAAATCAAAGTAGATTATTTATTTAAAGAAAAAAACTAATGTTGAAGAAAATAAAAAAATTGATACTTTTGAAATGAACGACCTTCATTAATTTTTTCCCTTTCGTTGAACTTTTTTCCTTTTCGTTGATATTTTTTACAAAATTAATAGTAAATTACATAAATAATTGATGGAAAAAATGAAAATTTAATACGGTTCGTTGATTTTTTTACTTGCTTATACTATCTCGCCACTAAGATTTTTATTATTTTTTAATTAGAATCAAATTATTTCTAGGAGAAAAGTGCTAAAATAACTCTATCTTTTGGCTGAAAGTGCCAATATAACCCGGTAATCTCAGAAAGTGTCAATCTAACCTTTGACTCCGCTGACTTTTTAGTCAACATTCGTTTGGCCGGATTCTTGTGAAAAGATGATTTTTCCCTTTACTTAAAAAAATGAAAAAGAGAAAAAACCTTCTTCCCCGTCGTCTTCCCCCATTTCTTTATCATTCTGTCATCCTCCCCCTTTCTTTCTTTCTCATTTCATTTCTCACTTAATATACTTTTATTTTCGCATTATTTTCTTCTTCCCCCATCGGTAGGGGCACCAGCCTTAGCAACGGTAGAAGCACCGTCGGTAGCGGTGGTAGGGCAGAGGGATCGGGATCGGGGGTGGTGGTTGTGCGTCGTTGAGAGTGGTGAATCGAGAGTGGTAGGGGTGGTGAATCTAGGGTGATGAAGGATGGTTGTGCGGTGAGTTAGAGTTCGGGAGTGGTGAATTGGGGGTGGTGAACCACCACCAGGGACGAAGATGAGCAGCGGGGGTTGGTTGTGCGGTGGTGAATCGACAGTGGTGGTGTGGCAAATTTTAAATCTTGTAATGGTGTCGGAGTACAACGACAACGACGGTGGTTAATCTGGCAGTGGCGGCGGAGTACGGTGGCAGCTGCAAGTTTTGAAGAAGAAAGAAATGGAGCTCGGTGGTTGTGTGGCGAGGTTTCTAGCAGCGACAACGATGGAGAATGGTGGAGGTAGAGTTAGGTTTTGAGGAAGAAAGAAACAGAGCAGCCATGTCACAATAGGTTTGTCATAAGGGGTATTTTTGTCATTTTGATTTTTGGTCATGCCTGAATTCATTTGGTCAATGTAGGAATTGAAAAGTTTGGGTATATTGGCACAATTTGACCAATAGTTAGGGTTTGATTGGCACATTTAGTAATTAGTTAGGTTAGAAATGTATTTTACCCTATTTCTATTAAATAAGGAGTCTGTCTCTTGAAAGACGGTATTTCCACAAGGAAAAACTAGAGACTCAAGTGCAATTTTACCACAAAAAGAGGAAAAATTCGCGGATTTAAACAAATTAAAATTCGGGTCAAATTCGGGCTATAAGTTATTTGGGTAAACTTACATGCCTATATAATACTTCCTCTATCCCAGCTAAAATTGCACTGCAATCATTAGCATGTTGTTCAAGGAACGTCTTTGACCGTTAATATGTTTACCTACGTATAATAATGGAAAGTTAATATGTTTAGAAACTACTTGTTACGACGAATTGAACAATATCATATACGATGAAACTGTTGTTCATACGTCAATTCAAATATGCGGTCAAATTTTGATAGAGAACAATGTCAAAAGTAAGAGAGCAATTTCAGTGGGACAGATGGAATATATTTTACTCTAAATATGTCATGTTTCCAACCAAAACTCAAATGTTTCATTTGTAGTTACTGTAGAGTATAAACCCCTAACTTCATATTATTTTAATTAAATCTCGTCTTTCCAAATGCCTATGAAAAGACAGTTTTTCCCAAGGCTTTGTCTTATACAAAATTGTTAAAACTTTTTCCAAGTATAACTTGGATAAATAATAAATGTAAAATTAGACAAAAAGTAATTATATTTCTTGTTGGACTCTACAATTAAAAACAAAGAATCTAAGACATTTTAATCTACTCTGTTCTTCAATCTTAACATGCTTACGACATTTATTCCGTACTCTATGTATATTATGTTGTAATTTATAATTTGATGGAACCATAACCTTTGTTTTACCATATAAAAACATATAATACACAAACAAAATACGAGATACCAATGGTAAAAAAAATTGACGCAGACCAGGCACCCCTGAATCCCCCAATTTTTGCCACTGCTCTCACTTCTTCTATTTCAAACTAACACTTTCATCATCGTCGTTGATTAAAGATTTTTTTTTACCCTAAGCCACCCAAAATAAGAATTCTTTCCTTCATTTATTATTATTTGACATTTTATTCATTTCACACTGAATTGTTATTTTAAATGACGTCTTTTAATGTGTTTTCATATCTGAAAAATAAGAATATACGTTTAACACTGAATAAACAACACCTGCTCTCTGATAGCACGTCGAAATTCAGGAGGTCGTTGTCATTCCTCTCAAACATACAATTTATAAGTTAACTACAACTCTCTTAACACTATTAAGTGTATTACAACAAGTAGGGATTGTATCCATCAGGAGAAGAGACTAATTTAAATATTTCGACGTAGATTATAAAACTTAAGAGCTAATACACTTCCATAGGCTGAAATGATGATGAGATGGTGTCACCGGTTATAGTGGAATTCCTGGGCGGCGGCGAGTTGATAACTCTTCAATGAGCAAATTTAATCTATTGAAGAAGGCTAAAATATTCTTATAAATGTCAATTGAACTGCACTTGGACAGAACTTAGCTGATTAAACCAGATAGAGTAAGGGAAGACGTTCCTCATCAGCCAGTTTGATGGCCGAAAGTGGTCTGAAAATGTTCTAGTGTTGAAAATAGAATGATTGAAATAGTTCGGTGGTCATAGTTCATAAAGGTCCAAAGATGAAAAGACGATTTTGCTCCTGACTTTGTCATGCATGTTGCACGTGACAGGACAAAGGTGAAAATTTAACGAATTAACCTTAACTCTTTTGGTTTGAGGTTCAATGATCAAAAGTGATAAAAAAATTGGTAACCAAACTTGAACGGTTGAGATAGTTTGATTGCGGCATAAATCATTTGCCTACACACTTATAAGATAACAAAAGGAGTAAAAAAGAATTTTGTTTTGCAACGCTGGTGAAAATATAGAGTTATGCAAGAGCCTTCTTATCGGACGAAATCCCACTCCAGGTGGCGCTACCACTAAGATCCCGCTCAAGATCCACCGCTAGAGCTTGGCACCAAAGAGAGTTGTATGGCTCTGCAATTATTGGTGGTGTCGTACTCTGCTCTGGTGGCCTTCAAATGGTGTTGTGGCGGCGATGCTTAGAGGAGAGACACCAGATAAAATGGCAGAGATGCTAGAGCGGCACTACTGTGGCGTGAGTCTGGTTTGGTAATAGCAATCTGACGGCCGTGGGAGGGCATTGGAACTTCATCGCTGCTCGGCTGGCCTTCGCCGGAGCTCTCGTGGTGCTCTTCCTCCTCGCGCTTAGGATCAGACATAGCTCTCTGATGAACTGAGTGGAGAGACGTCGCGCCTCTACTCCACTGGTGTGAACGGTGCTCCAGCAGCGATGATGTGGAACAACGATGAGCAGATGTGAGGAGAGGTTTGTAGGTGGTGGATGCCTCAAGTGTGAACAAAGATGGGAGGTGATGCCGGTGACGCTGAAATGGTGGACATTCTGATTCAATCCCGGTTGGGCTCCATGTGGTGGCTGACTATAATCCCAACGGCCCGTTCAATGTCCCGAATTCAATCCAACCAGCTTCGATGGGGGAGAAAAAAAAGGTTTTGACTTTTGGGGAGTAGAATGTTATTTTCTTTCTTTTTCATTTTTTATTAAAATATCAGAGGGGTAGAATAGTTATTTTATCGAATTCCGGCCAAAATATTTTGGAATGGGTACAATTTCATTTACATCAATTTTGTAAGGTTATATTTTCACTTTCAATTATCAAAATGTTATATTGGCACTTATGTAAATCACAAAGTCTTGTTTTAGGCAGGATCTGCTATGTAATTAATGTAAATCTTCATTTTGGGATGAGGTTTTTTAAAAAATACTCTAATAAATATAGGGACCTATTGTGCAATTATCAAATATTATATATAAAAATAATTTTCACTTATTTTCATTTCCTCACCTCTCCCAACTATCTTAAGTCG
>JAUOBV010327801.1:0-10926 GCA_032360425.1 Rubia occidens | reverse complement strand
TTACTCATGTGTTCCTCAAATAAAAACCGAGAACGTGTCTAACAATAGATACAATAGGTGACCTTCATTGTCCCACCATCAAGAACTATTTCGGTATCTTATCATCATCATTATAAACTAAATAATTTGTTTTATCTTTGCACCGTCAATATTATGACTTATTCTCTTTCTATTTTAAAACTAGTGTTATTTCATTTTTCACATTTAATGCTTGGAGCAAAAAAAATTCAACTTGCCACAAAACTAAACTATTCCAAACATATTTTTAAAATGGTGATAAATAATGGTTGAAATACCTACGAATTATAATCTAAGCACCAAGTTGATCTTTTAGCAGACACAAGTTGGAATAGAAGCACCTATTAATTATATTTGAAACACTTACAAGTGATGCTCGAAGCACCTGCGACTTTACTTTAAGCACCAAGTTATTTTTGTGGCACAAAAGCACCCACGAGTTACATTTGAAGCACATTCAAGTGACGCTCGAAGAACCTAGGAGTTATACTCCAAGCACTAAATTCTTTACGTGGCACAGAAGCACTTGTGAGTTATATTAGAAGCACTTACAAGGGATGCTTGAAGAGCCTACGATTTATACTCAAAACACCAAGTTGTTTTCGTGGCATAGAATCACCTACGAGTTGTGCTCTAAGCACCAAGTTGTTTTCGTGGAACATAAGAACCTTTGAGTAACATTTGAAGAACTTACAAGTGATGCCCAGGAGTTGTACTCTAAGCACCAAATTCTTTTTGTGGCATAGAAGCACCTATGAGTTATATTTGCAGCACTAACAAGTCATGCTCGAAACACCTACATGTTACATTTGAAACACTTACAAGTGATGGTCGAAGTAGCTACAAGTTGTACTCTAAGCACCAAGTTCTTTTTGTTGCACGGAAGCACTTACAAGTTACTTTTGAAGCACTTACAAGTTATGCTCGAAGCACCTACAGGTTGTACTCTAAATACCAAGTTTTTTTCGTGGCACGAAAGCTTTTTTCCCAGGTTTTATACATTACCGTTTTCTATGTGTAATGGTGAAATAAGGAAAATAATCTGCTTCTTTTCCCCTTTATTATAAATGTAGTGATGGGGTTGAATCCTTAATAAAAATAATTGGACAGAGAGATCCTCACAGCAGGAGAAAGAATGTCAACATAAATATTTTTATACTGGGCATTATTTTTTGGGGCAGTTACAATAGTATTTTCCATACCATCTTGTAATGTTCCATTAGAAATTTCCAAGACATTTTCTTCATCAAACTCTGTTATTGTGACCCGAAACAATGAGATGGGAACGAACATTGCAACAGGCGTTAATTGTGACCCAAATTAGGATCCGATTACATTTTTTTATCCGGATGAGGATGCGCTTGTTTGACAATTAATTAGATATATTGTTAGATTTTCTCCTGAAATCTGAATCATTGATACAGTAAAATTAATGGTTAGGATTTGTTCTCACATAAGTGATTGTTCTCACCTAAGATAAGTGTTCTCACATGATTCCAAATATATATATATATATATACATATATTATATTCAACTATATGGTTAAAGTTTTTCAACGTTGACTAGAAATTGTATGTCTACAATTTAGTCTGGTCGGAGGGAGTAATCTGTTTCTAGTCCCGATGTCACCCAGTAAGAGAAAATATGAAAATTAAAGTGTAAGGATGATGGCTCCTCTCCTTGGAGCACATGAAGTATGGGAGATAGTTGAGAAAGAATACATTGAACCGGAGAATGAAGGTGAACTCTCCCAAACTCAACTTAATAGTTTGAGAGGAGCAAGAAAAATAGACAAGAATGATCTCTGTCTAATCCATCAAGGGATAGATGAAGAAAATTTTGGGAAGGTTTTGGGAGAAAAGACAATCAAGGAAGCACAAGAGAAGTTTCAAGTATCAGAAAAAGGTGGCCGATCAAGTCAAAAGGTACGTCTTCGAACTTTAAGAGAAGAGTTTGAGTCATTGCATATGAAGAAAGATAAACTAGTGTTGTTTTAGTTCTCAAAAGTTTTAATCCACCCCGACCAAGATCAACCACCACAACCAAGTATGCAAGGGTGTCTACATGGAAATAAATTCAAAAAACTTTTTCAAGGAGTCAAACTCAAGAACTTAATTAAAAGCCACTGGAACTAATACACATCGATATATGGTGTTTCGTCTAACCAACCTCACTTGATAAGAGTTATTACTTCCCCCTTTTATAGATGATTTTAAAAGCAAAATTGGTGTAATTTTTAAAGGAAAATTAGAGGTGTTTACGATTTTAAGAACTCCATAGCCTTTTTAAGAAGGAAAGTAGTGAGATATGATCGTGGATGAGAATTTACATTAAAGGAGTTTCAGCAATCGTGAAGATAATGGAATTCAACGACGCGTGAAGATCCCAAGACACCCCCTCCCCCCAAATGGAATGTTGTGGTGGAAAGGAAGAATAGGGAAACCCTTGAGATGATGGCCAATATGCTCAAGGATAAGAAATTACTAGAGGAATTATGGGAGGAAGCCCTATTTACTTGTCCAACTAATCCCCAACGAGAAGTGTGTGATGGAGAGAGGGGGTATCAAAAGAAGCAATGAGTGGAAGAAAACCCGACAGTTCACATCTCATAATATTTGGAAGCATGTTCATGCTCATGTACTAGACGAGAAACGGATTAAGGTGGATGATAAAAACGAGAAGTATTCTCTATTGGCTACGACGCCAGCTCTAAAGACTTCAAACACTATAATCTTGATACGAGGAAGACAGTTATCAGTCCAAATGTTTTGTTTGGTGATTGATGAACAAGGAGACGATTGGAGATAAAGAAAGAAGATTACAACTACGTTCCAAAATTGGGGGGGATGAAGAAACAAGGATCGAGAACCATGAGAAAAAAACCCATAAGTTTCAGCTACAAGAGTTCTAAAGAAGATAAAAGTTAAAGTGAAAGATATCAATGTTTCAGAAGTCTATGTGATATTCAAGAGGTGACAGAAAACCAAGACAATCTTACTATTTTCTGCTTATTTATTGATTGTGAGCCCATAAAGTTTTAAGAAGTTTGGGGAAAGAAGAATTGTAGAAGTGGGATGGATGAAGATATATATGGCATTAAGAAAAATGACACCTGGGAGTTGACTTCACTTCCAAAATGGAAAAGGAAAATTAGTGAATTGGGTTTAAAAAAACAAAAGAAGAAGTTAAAATATACAAAGTGATGTTGGGGGGAAAATGCTACAGTCAAAGAGTTTTGGCATCAACTATAATGAGATATCTCCTGTTGCTCGACTTGAAACCATAAGACTAATAATTTCATTGATAGCTCAAAAGAAAGTGGAGGATATATAAGACGAATTTGAAGCCTATCTTCATAAATAGAGTTCCTGGAAAAAAAAGAGTTTATATTCAAAAAACCACAAGGATACGAAGTCAACAGGAAAGAAGACAGAGTGACAAGGTTGAAAAAGCACTATACGGGTTGAAACAAGCCCCAAAAGTTAGGAATGCACGAATTAATAAGTACTTCATAAGAAGGAATTTCATCAATTTTCCATATATGCATGTACGCTATCTTAAAAATTCAAATCGTTAGATGTTGATTGCATTCTTGTACATGGATGACTTGATATTCATAAGGAGCAATCAATTCATGTTTGAAGAGTTTGAGAAAGAGATAACAAGGGATTTTGAAATGATAGATACTAGGCTCGTGTCATACTGTTTGACATTAAAGTAAATCAAGAAAATGAGGGGTATTCTTATCTCTGAGGAAAGTTATTCTTACAAAGTGCTCAAAATATTTTAAATGGAGGATTCAAATCTACAAAGCTCGACAATAATGTCGAGTCAAGAAGACCATATATGTGAGAAGGAGGAAAGGTAAATCTAACACTCATTTACAGTCAGGTTGGAAGTGTGCAATACTAAATGGGAACAATGCTAGACATTTTATATGTGATTATAGTTTTTAGTCACTATATGAAGAGTCTGACAATAGTTCATCTAAAGACAACAAAGATAATTCTTCATTATATCAAAGGTACAACAAAATTTGGCTTACACTACACCACTTCCAATGATTACAAAGTTTTTGTTTATTGTGATAGTGAGTGGAGAAGAGATAAAGACAACTCCAAGTGTAAAACCAATTTGTTGTCCTACATGGGGGATACATCATGCAATTTGGTTGGGAAAACTATTGACAGAGTTGAAGGGACCAAAAGAGGAGCCGACAGAGATCTTCGTGGATAACAAATCAACAAAATGTTTGAGTAAGAATTTTTTTCCAATGATCGAAGTAAGCACAATGACAAGTGGTGTCATAACATTAGAAAGTGCATCGACAGAAAATATGTACTAGTAATAATTGTGAAGACGAGTGATCAATTAGTGTACATCTTCACCATACATCTCAAGCACGAATACTTCATCATGATGAGGAATTCTTTTTTTGGAGTGGAAGAACCATGTTTGGGTTTTGTGGGCGATGATGGGTTATGTGTGTGTCGTAATTAAATTTGATTTTCGATTAAACCCAAATAACTTCTTACTTGGCCATAACCTAGAAGAGTAAAGGAGTCTAAGAGTTTATTTGACAGGGCTTATAAGTTACTTTACTTGTAAACTTAGCGGTTTTTGGTATTTGGTTAACATGTAACAATCGGCTTACTTTATAAGCATAAGGTACTTTGGGGGGGTGGGAATCACAACCGGTCTTTCACCCGTAAAAGTAAAGGAGTATCTAAATTAATTTATAAACATCTATAGACTATGTAGATTAGAATGGAAGTGTGGAGAACATCTTAGAGAGCTACTTGTCCATTAGATTAGAGTTGGGTTGACAAAATTGTAATCATTGTTTAGATGATATGGGTGATGTAGTAGTATTTGAATTAAGCGAAAATGAAAAAAGTCTTCACTATATACAAATAGCTTACTCTTGTAAGTTTCTTCATTCTCACCCAGTCTTTCTAAACATTCATTTAACCATTTAAAGTTTTCTTCTACCACTCAGTCCCATTTTGACGAGTTTCAAATTACATTTTTCCCCTTTACTATTTCACTGCAAGCCATTTCAATTCCATAAAGATCTTGGTAGCAGTAATTGAGTATAGAAATGTCAAGAAACATCTCTAACATTTGGATTACGACTCTTAAGATTTGTTAAGTCTTAATGGAGAAGACAATGATAGACTTAAAAGCCTCCGTAAACGTAATCTCATACTCGCTCGTTAAAACTCTAAATTTGGGAAAAGTTTAGAGAAAGTGGGGTGATAATTCAATTAGGTGATCATTCACAAGTTAGTCATAATGGTAGTTAAACATGTGTTGGTTAAAGTTGAAAAACTTGTATTTTCAGTGGATTTCTACTGTCTCGACATGTACCATGATGGTGATGCACCCCTAGTCGCTGGGGGAAACCATTTTTAAAAACGTCGAGAATAAAAATTGATGTGCATCATGGGATATTAATCCTAGAGTTTGAAGGAGAAAATGTGGGGTATGAAATTTATAAGTCTAAGAAGCCTCTTAAGTATTAAATCATACACTTATTGTAATGGGATAACCTCGAGCCTAGCCAATAATATGAATGAAAGTTGTGAAAACCTTGAGTCTTACCACACTGTGGAATTTGTTGAACTAAATGAAGATGTTAGTAAGGAGTAGAGACGGAAATCGAGTCGGTAGCCCGAACATGGCATGACCAGCCCGCCATTTAGCCCACACTACACGAGCTTGATTGAAGTCTGAGCATAGTCTGGTCCAGAATTATCGAGCCACGTTTTGTGCTTTGGTGACCATTTGGGTGGAATTTCGTGCCTCCACACGACAGGATCCTAGCACAATTGGGTCGGCCCAAATGGCTTATTCGAGCATGAAATGGAAACCCATTTAGTCAAAATAAAAAATTTGGGGTTGGTGCAACCATTAGGCTTTCAGTTCTTTCAACTTACCAAATATTTAATAGAACACATTGGTATTTTTGTTGATTCTTTTAGTTTATATAATAACATTAGACTAACTATATTTTATAGAAGTGACTTTCAAATAAATATGAATCAAATACATCATTCATGTATAATATATTTTGTTCATTAAGTATGACAACATGTTTTGATAAAATGTAAGGAATGTTTAGTTGAAATTTAATATAAAGTTAATTTAATTAAACAATTAATTAATACTTCTGATATACTATGAATGAATAAAATAATTTAAAACTTCTAATTATTTTGTTTCTAACTTAATTTTCAACTTACATTATTTATTCAACAATTCCAACATATAATATATATATATATAATTATAATATTTGAGTGATTTTTTTTGTATAGATAATTAATTTATATTTGTATTTAAAATTTCATTAAAAAGATTAAATTTGGTTCACCAACTTAACCCAATCAATCATGCATGGCACGATTCAGCAAATACCGAACACAACACGATGACAAAGGCACGAAGCACATTGTCGGGCCCGGAGTCGACTTTTATATTAGTATTACGGCAAGAATCATGATAAGGAAGAGCACGACAGTGGAGATTAAATGTAAAACACAAATGTACGACGAGAACACGGCACGGCACGAATCCAAAGCACAATAGAATCTCTAGGATAAAATCTGACGAAGAAGTCTCACCTCGGTGAAAGGCTCCTTTATATCATCCCTTTCAACGCAACTCTCCTGAAGGAAAACCAATGTTTTAAAGTAACAGGTGGTGTGTTATGTTATATCAAAACTATAGAAGATCAAGTACAGTATCAAACAAGAAATGTTACTTACATAATTTGGCATTTTTACGGCATCAACGTTTAGAGGCACTTCTAACAGTAGCTCTTGAATAGAATAGTTCCTGGTCCCAGCTGGGTGCAGCAACTCATCTGTATCAATGTGAAAAATCCAATCCATGCCAGCTTCCTGGAGCATATATACACTACTAAGGATGATGAAAAAGTGAGGCAAACAAATGGCTCATTCCAAAATCAACGCCTACTTTTGCCATTCCTGCAACCATAGGCGGATCTAGTATATGGGCAAAGGTGGCAACTGCCACCCAATTTTTTTTTATGTACTAAAATTAAATATTTATGATTTTTTCCCACCACTTTTTTTTAAAAAATATACTTAGTTCGTAAGAAATTTATAATTTACCCCACTTCTCTTCAAATCCTGGATCCGCCTCTGCCTGCAGCCACATCCATGTTCAGATTTTGCTTGACATACAACTCATTATTGCACGGCTTGTAGAGGAATGGTTCCATCCACCGCGATTCGTTCCAAAGACGGCTGCAAACATTGAAAGATTCGTAGTGAAACCAAGTCCATGTTGGGATCAGTAAGTGAAATGAAAAGATAATTGACCTTGTAGCCTGTTGCTCCTCCAATTCTTTTGTCCGATAAATAAGTTTTACATCCTGGTTAAGAGTAAAACTTGTTATTAATAATTGGGTAAGCAGGAATTAGACTGTCTAAAAAGACGAAGAAAATACTCACAGGAATCGACTCTAGCACCATAGCAACATTGTGTGATACCGCTATCCCCTCCACAAACAGGAAAAACTGTGTAATGCCAATAATCTTGTGGTAAAATATCCATGGCAGTATCTGCTCTAAGCCAGCGGAAGTGGTAGTAGTGATGCATATCTGTCATTACATGGTACAACAACTTTAGGGTTCAGGGTTTAGGGTTTAGGGTTTTAGGGTTTAGGGTTTTAGAACACGAAATCCAAACTAAAAACGTAGAAAATCAAACCTTAGGCGGATTATGGGATTGTCCAGGTCCCCAACTGAAGTTCCAATTCCTGTAATACGGGAACGACGGCTTCTTACTCCGTCCCAGGATGTCGGCACAATCTGTTGATGTTTTGGCGCGTTCCGGAAAACCCTTTTCCGGTAAACTATAATCGTCGATCTCCGGGTACAGCAGGCCACCATACCATTGCAGAACGAAGGCACAGGCGGCCAGAGACACCAAAAGGGCTGTGAGATACAGCACCAGGCGTGAAAGTGATGACGATTCCCCACACATATATGCGGGTCTTGGAGCATTGCTGTGAAGATCCGCCATTAATGAACATTCAAAGAAAGAAGCAGTATTTCTGCTGCATTTCTTCTGCTTCACTATCTTTTCGTACATTGCAGAACCTCACCTTAGTCTACTCAAACTGAAAATATTGAATATTGATCAACTCGATAGATGTGGTATATTCAGTAGGTCCTAGAATTAAGGGTTTACTGATCTCTAGTGTGTTCTGCTTAAAGTGGGGTTTGAGATGTTTATCTTCCATTCTACCCTGCTTTAAAAGCGGAAATCCCTTAGGAACAGGAATCTCGTTTGTGTTTCCATTTTAAGTTTGTTTTTTCTTTGCTATAGTTGTTATCCTTTTCCACCCACATTTCTGACTTTCCTGCTATATGAGAGAAAGTGTAATCAAAAAGTTTTTATAAAGGGCAAATCTAAGTACAATAGTTAGAGCACTTGCAATATTTAATTTTATTTCTAATTATTGAGAGCATGGAAATTGTTCGTGGATTTGGATAGAGAGATCAAGTTACGCGATTTATGAAATCTTGTTTAAATCGCATAACTTTTAGAACACTTACAATATTTAATTTTTTTAGAACGATCTACAATAGCTTGAATCATAACTTGTCGTATAGGATTTGGATAGAGAGATCAAGTTACGCGATTTATAAAATCTTGTTTAAATCGCATAACTTTTAGAGCACTTAAAAAATTTTGGGAACGGTCTACAATAGCTTGAATCATAACTTATCATATAGGATAAAACCAAAAATATCTTTTCAATGGTACGCTAAATAGACATTAGAAAATTACCGGATCTACCGTGACACTCTATATATGTATAGAGTACATTATTCATACTCTATATTTTACTTTTTGTTTCCTTTATTCCTTTTCATTCCCCCCTCCCTTTTTCCATATTTTGTTCCACATTATTTTATATGGAGAAAGTCTTCTGTTAGACTAACTAATAGTTAAACCAATCATGAAAAATTCTGTTTTAATAATTTTTAGGGTTAAAACATACTAGTTATTTAGACATTACGATACATTTTTAATTTTTTCAAAATTATAGAAACACCATTGGAATAAATAAAAACAAACCACAAATCATTCCATTAGTTGCATCAAATATTAAATGACTTTGTCTAACAGTTAGTCGGTCTAAAACAAAACTTTGTGTTTTACATGTATATTACATATAATTAATTATGTATAATGAGAAAGTATCATGTTACACCGACTAACGGTTAGAACAATCATGAGAAGACTCTTTCAATAATTTTTAATGTCAAATTATAAGTTTTGTAAACTATGCAATACATTTTCAAAGTTTTTCAAAAATAATGTGAACCTCGATAAACATCAAATCACCTCATTAGTTACATCAATTATAAAATGATTCTGTCTAACGGTTAGTCAGTTTAAAACAAGACTATGTGATAATAGATATTTAAACGAGAAAGTCTCATGTCTCAACACTACTAGAAAACCTTACCTTTAGTAGCGGTACGTCGCTACCATTTTTTTTAAAAACCGTTGTGATGAAATTTAGTAGCTGCTATTATTTTTTTCTAGCAGATATTTTTAATAAGCGCTCCTATTACAAACACTGAAGCAGCTAATTTTAAAAAAAAAAACCGCTTCCAGAGTGAGGTATTTTAGTATTGGTGGGAAATTATAGCTGCCATTTCCTAAAAATCGCCCGTTATTATAAAATAGCTACTTTGGTGTTAGAAAATTTAGAAGTGCTTAAATTAGTAATAGGTCGGTACCTTTTTGACCTTGTAGCGGCTATTTTTAAGGAACCGAACATAGCTGCTACTGTGTTAGAAAATTTTGGAGCGTTTATAGTTGTTGTGCTCTTGGCCTGCACATATAATCCCAAAAAATTAATTTTAAGTTGTAATAGGTTGCTACCCTTTCGACTCGTTGCAGCTACTCTTAAGAAAATGAAAATAGCTGCTATGGTGTTAGAAATTTTTGTAGCGTCGAAAGTTGTTGTGCTCTCGGCCTGCACATATAATCCCACAATTTTTTTAAAGTTGTAATAGGTTGATACCTTTTTCGACCTCGTAGCAGCTATTTTTAAGGGAACGAACATAGTTGCTATGGTGTTAAAAAATATTGGTGTTGAAAGTTGTTGTGCTCTCGGCCTGTGCATATAATTCCACAAAATTGATTTTAACTGTAATAAGTTGCTACCTTTTCGACCTCGTAGCAGCTATTTTAAGGAAACCAACATAGCTGCTACGGTGTTAGAAAATTTTGGAGCGGTTAGAGTTTTTTGTCTCAGCTTGCACAAATAATTCCACAAAATTGTTTTTAGTTCTAATAGATCACTGACTTTGCAACATCGTAGCAGCTCTTATTAGGGAAATAAACACAGTTGCTACGGTGTTAGAAAATCTCAAAACATTTAAACAATTAGGGCTCTCTGGATTGTGAATGATTAAAAAATAATTGATTTTAAGTTGTAATAAGTCTTGATGAGACATCAAATGCATGTATTTTTCGAAACATTTAACATCTCTTTTGTTATCTTTTGTTGGAAAATTTCTAGATATAGGTAAGTTTACATCATAAGGGGTTTAGATGACCATTTCAGTTTTCATGTCTAAATCCTTCGTTTTGTAACCTACTTTGAATCTAATGGAATTGTATCCTTATGGGTAATGTGCTCATGTAATCTTCTTAGCACATTTGAAACTTATATTTGTAATAGATTAGGTTTTTATGTAAGAATAATAGATGCTTTGTTGGTAAGAAAGTTAGGATGATGATTTAGGAGTTACGTTTTAAGTCTCTAGTTTAAGGTGTTTTTGGAAGGTCTTTTATGATCATATTCATGATGGAAGATTCAAGAATTAAGATTCACAAGGAAAATAAGAGTT
>JAUOBV010327585.1:0-10928 GCA_032360425.1 Rubia occidens | reverse complement strand
ATCGTTGAGAAGTTTTGGAAGAGTACAATGATGAACGGGTAAAAACTGTTTTAGGAGTTGATGTAGTCTATTTTTTTTTGTATTTTAGTTTTCCTATCATTGGTCTTTGTTTTATTTAGAATCAGATTAATGATTAAATTCAATTTGATTTGGAATTCAGTTAAGTTAGCTTTTGATTCTTCAAAATTAAGTCTATCATTATTAATCCGTAGGTAATTAGGAATTCTTGAAGTTTTAGTGTTAAACCATTTCGAGATTTTATCTTTTTTCCTATTAGAGGACAAAAGAGGAGAGCCCCCTCCATTAATTTCTATAAACCCTTCATTATTCTGATCTGAATTATCCTTATTATCCACAATGGGATTCAATTGTCAAGGTATGTTAATTAATGTGCTGAGTACCAGATTTGGTATGGGTTGTGAACCACTTGTTTATTTTCCTCCTTTAGATCTCAAGTTTTAGTGACCTTAGTTGAATACAATTGGTCCATAAGAGTCTTATTAGCTTGAAGGTTGGAGTTATTAGGGTTAAAAGAGGCTTCTTTATCAGTATTATTAAATACAGTTTCAAAGTGAAACTCTTCTAATGATGCTTTTGGTGGTGAGTTAATGACCAGAGAGTAAGACTCAAGCAATTTTTGTTCTGGCTGATCCATTATAGAAAGAGATTTATCAGATAAACCTTGAACTTTCTAAACTGTAACTGGATTAATAACATATATAGTTTCAGTTTGACTAGGGTTAGAAGAATGATTTAGAAGAACCTATGACCCCTGAACGGGGGACTGAACTTGAGAAATTTGTTCAGCAATAGTTGCATGTTCCAAATCAGTCTCTAAAGTTGCCTTCTGAGCCTCCACTTTATCCTTTTTTTGGATCCAGCTCCTTCCCATTTGAGATTATTACTTTGGACTTATAATTAGTGGGAACTTGAATCACAACAAAGCAGTTGTTCATATAAAATGGTATACAAACTTTGTCTTTAATAGCCAAGGTGGAAGGTCCAACCCCCTTACCATTATTCCTTCCCTGTCCTTCTTCGGGATCTTACCATTATTAGAATCTGGGAAAGAGTCCTTAGGTCTCAATTTAGAACTAAATTGTTCGAACCTGCATACAGAAGCTAAATGGCCTAGATTGAGTGAGTTAGTGCATTACAGTGTGACTCCCTCATATTCAATATATTGCCAAAAACATGTGTCCTTAAAACTTAACTGGACTCTTTCCAAAAGTGGTTTAGTAACATCAATTTCCACATAAACTCTACCAACATAAGGCCTGGCTCTATTTAATGTAGATTTGTCAACTCTAACAAGATTACCCAAAACATTTCAATTACCATTAAAGCCATGTAATCAAAGAACTATTGAGGCAATCCATATAAGGAAATCCAAACGTGTGCAAAAGGTGAGTCGGCATTAGGGTTTAAATTAGGAACTCATTTTTTCATCCTAATTGAATATGAACCAAAATTCCATATTTTATGTAACCAGCACCTATAGTAATCATCAAGCAATTTAAAATTTATTAGAACCTGGCGATCATCCAGCAGGGTGATATTCGTATATCCTTTGAATCGAGCCGTTTGAAAATATTTTCGCAGCTTGTCCATCTGAGGTCTAATCCGGGAGAACTTGCCTACCAAAGTCCAGTGAAGAGGGGTTTCCAAGAGGAGTCATTCTGAATCCGTGAAGTGTGGGCCTGGCTTACCAAGATGATCGATCTTTGGTTTTGGAATGAAGGGAGCACTATTAGCCGTTGGTTCAGAGTTAATGGTAGGGTTAAGATGGAGAGATTTTTTGAGATTACTACTGAGTGCTTGGATATAGGATATCGAGGGATTAGGACCCTGTGGCAGCTCCGCCATAGTGGCGTTGCCAATCAAGGGTTGAGATCTAGAGAATCAGGTTTCGCTGACATCGCCTCAGAGAAGATTCCAAGATTCTGATCACGTTCATAATATGTTCGACAATATGACAATCAATAATCATAGCATTAACTACATCAACCATGAGAACGAATGACAAACTAATATCAACAATTCTACCCCAATCACCTTAACATGATCAAACACACAAGATATATATGTCTACAAACCAAAATCAACAATATCCATCATTAGTATCCATCAACATATTTTTATGAAATTTTTTTGGTACATTTAAGGGTTTTCATATTAGATCATTCAATGCTTTCATCAACCCTCAAAAATCCATTAATGAACTTATCATCCCCAATTCCCCATTTATAACCCGCCAAAAAAAGTTGATTGGTGAGCATTAAATGCACTTTTTACACCAGTATTTTGAGCAATATACCGGTGCAAATACATCTTCCCATAAAAAAATTACGGATACACCAGTACTAAATAGTACCGGTTCTATGATTATTCCCCATTCTTTTTTTTAACATATGCACCGGTAATTGTGCAGGAATAATATTTTTGGCACCAAATCCTAACATCGGATCCAAACATCTGCACCTGTATAATTTTTCTCAGTGCAATACCGCTAACATACCCCAGTAGCTTTTGTTTCGGTGTGAATCTGAATAATTTTACAATTTTTTTCATATTTTGTACATAGGTTTCTGCACTGGTACAACTTCTATCGGAGCCTATTTTGTTAAAGGCACCAAAATTTTGATAAACAGTTAGCCTACCGGTGCAATTGTGTTCATTAACACCGGTGGTATCTCCTAGGAATTTTTTACCGGTGCGTATGTACATGTATTCCAATAGTGCACCGGCATTCTCCTTTCCTATTATAGAAAATGAAATCCCTAGATATGGTGTACTTGTGCACTCTCCTACTCTTTGACAACATTCTCATTGTTGTCTTCTTCAAATCCTCCATGTTGGGAGCATCTATCTCAAAGGATCTCTAATAATAATTCAACGGGCCACGAAAGCAATATTTGTGAATCTCCAACCTTAATGATTTATTAAATAAATTATAATTGAGTTTATACCAGCACGATCTGATTTCATTTTTCTTTCTTCGACTATACTTGAAATAATTTTAAATTAAACCATAAGAATCTTTAAAAAAATGTAAAATATTAACTTTATTATAATATTTGTCTTAGTTATGTCTTTAGAGAATAACTTAGAAAACTACAAATCAATAGGTATCGAGTTGGAATAAACTAGAATAGAAAGAAAGTGAGAAGTAAAATTCATGCACACTAGAAATTGAACGTTTAGTCAAGTAAGAAATAGTAATTAACATTTTAATCAAATAACTATGTCTTAGGTTAGTTATATAATTAAAATATTAAAAATTCTACGATAATCTAAATTGTCAAAAAAATATAAATTTTCGTAATTATGTACATTGATAATTGTATGTGCATAAGAAAAAGAAAATTAATAATTTAAAAATTAATACGTAAATAAAATGAAAAGAAAAGGAGAAAATGTAATTAAATGTCAATAAAATAAAATAAAGAAGACACGTAGCCTGCACCAAAACCCTTTAAAAAGGCACGTAGCCTTCTTGGTCAAGGAAAACAAGACACATATACCATTTCATGTCATTTTCTGAAGGTAGATACCACACACTTCATTTATATTTAAACCTAAAACATGGGATTGTTAGAGCATGTGCAGTGGGGGTTTCATAGTTATTTCAATTATGAAATGAAACCACACTAAAACTACGAAATGCCATAGTAAGGGTTTCAATGTGATCTCAAATAATTGAGACCAGGCTTGGTTTCACATATATGAAACCGCCCCAATTAAATTTTAGCTCACTAGCCAACGTGCGTAAGCGAGGGCCCTTTTTTGGTCTCCCACCTTGCCACGTGTCATGTCCTGATTGGGACACAAGGCATACTCATTTTTTTTTGCATTCGTTGGACACGTAGCCCAATTTCGTGCTGACACGTGGCTTAACAATTTTTTTAAAAAAACTGATTTTTTTAGAATTCATAACTAATATTTTTAATTTTTAAAAATTGAAAATTACACTCTTTAAAAAATATATATATGATTCTATTTATTTTTTGTTAGTAAATAATTTTTAAAAAATAAATTAAATTTAAAAATTAATTTGTAAAAATGAAATTTAATTCAAAATTACAAGTGTATTATTAATTTTCACATTTCAATATATTTTGGGTATGCAAATTTATTTAAATTAAATATTTAATGTTAAACTAATGAGTAGGATAGAGAAAATCAAGTGGAGTCCATGATGTGATTTCATAGTGGTTTCAACCATTGTGGATGTAAAAATAGAGTGGCTTCTTTGTGGTTTCAGTTGATGAGGTGGAAGAGACGGATTGAATATATAATGGAAACAAAGTGCAAGAGTGGTTTCAATATAGTTTCACCATTGTACATGGTTTTAGGTTCTAAATGAAAATTTTGTCTAATACCAAGAAAAACAAGGGCGGTTGCTTTGATGATACCCGAAGAAAAATGATGGTTTTAGAAAGAGAGCGACAAACCTTCTTCTTCTGGATGTGTCGGGGAATAGTTTCTTCGGATTTTTAATTCAAAGAAATCAGCCCCTTTTACAAATAATGATATAGAGATTAAGGTGTTCATTTTAGTTTAGGTTGAGGTGTGGTAATTTCAACTGGATCTATATTTTATTAAGGTGAATGTTTTCATTTCCTTAGCAAGAATTGAATTTAAAAGTGATTTTTGCATGCTATATTAGGCTTAATGATTTAAACGTGTTATGGGACATTTTAGGTTATGCATAAATTGTTATTTTAATCTTGTGCTTATTATTGTTAATTATTTTATTTCATAATAATTAAGTATGGCGTGTACTTTATCACATTGTGCTTAATTATTGTGATATTATATGTGGATGATCGACTTGTACTTTATCTTGCCATGTCAAACTTGGCTGCATGCTACTTGATTACTTGTCTGTGATTTTTGGGGTCCCCGACGCCATTGTAGTTTGATGTAAGTCGATGGGGAATGGTATAGATTGGACTGCACGATCGATCTGTACACGTGGAGTTTCAGTATGCTAGTATGACCATCTGATATGAGCTCGTAACTGAAAATATGACAAGACGTGGTTTATGAGAATGGATTCTTGATCGTGATAGCCTTCAAGGTACTTCTGAAAAGTTTATGCCATGTATGTTAGTCAGAGCTGCCATATAGGCACTTGACTGCAATTTGGCAGTAACCTCCCATATTTTTTTTACTATGTGCTAGGATTTATTCAGTTTTTTACTCTATGTAATCATAAAAACTCCACTTGGTAAATACTGATGATGAAACCTGATATAAATGTTAAAACTACCACAATAGGTGACTACATGCCAAAGCTTGATCACACATTTAAAGGATATGTTCAGATCCTGTAAGTGACATGGCAGATCCTATAACTAGGGCAAGAATGAAGTTTAGAGATGCAATTTTAAATGTTTTGATTGATCAGCTTGATGATCAAGAGTGTCGAAGTGTTGAAGACATCGTGAAGAACTCTATACTTTTTCTTCCCACTAGGTTTTTAATGAGGTATTGTGATTTTTGTGAATTATTGTAAATTATTTTATTTTTGAAATTAAGTCGTTAAACTCGGCAATGTGGACTTTAGAAGTGTTTAATTTCAGCTATATGTTTGATTAGAGTTTACAATATTCAGTTATAATTTGATTAGAATTAGATTTGGTAATATTAGATAAGTAAATATTCAATGAAGATTTAGCTTGATGAATTTCGGTCATTGTCCTCTTATTTTTGCTATTTTAGTTAGATTTGGTTTTAACTTTTTAAAATTTCCATAAGTGTTTTCAGTTTCTGACAGGAATTACCAAATCTGGTTCTGTTTCTCATTAGGGTTGGCCGAACTATACCCTACAAATAAGTAGGCCATTCTGGAATTTTATACAACTTTTTATCAATCATATATTCAGAATTTGAGTTATTACTCTTTTCTTGTGAGCGTTTTATTGTTGTTTATTCATGCGGGTTAATTAAGTTAGCAATACCTTTCAAATCTGTGAGCTAATCCTGCAGGCTAGTTAGTGAGCGATTTGTGCTGATATGGTTAGGGTTTGAACGAAAGTACCCTTAATCACAGTCATGAAATTATCGAAATTCCGCAATCCAGAGTTTTCGCAAAGAGCTTCATATCAGCAATTTTGTAAGCATTGTTATTCACACGTTCCAACACTTCAAAATGACCCTCACCAAGTGAACTTAATTTATATTTCCGAGCATTTGGAAAATGTTCCTTGCACAAATGCAGCCAAACTAGTCCCCTGGTTCGAACCTCACTAGTTTACAACCTTGATTTTCATTCTTTGCATTTTGAGCATTTGTCCATTCAATCCTTTGTCCCACCTTCTCGTTTAACTGCTTAACAAAATCATCTTTCTCATAAACAATTTCAAGTGGAGATGAAGAAGTAGTAGAATGAATAGTACGATTATAAGCAAGCTCTGCTATCTGAATGCACGCTTCCCAATTCTTCAAATTCTTTTGTACTAAGGCACGAAGAGGAGTGCCAAGAGTATAACTTGTGACCTCTATTTTTCCATCATTTTGTGGATGAGGGGCTCTAGAAAATAGAAATTTGGTTCCCAGTTTGCACCATAGTGTATTCCAAAAGTAGGATAAGAACTTAACGTCTTATTCATACAAAATGCTTGCAGGTATCCCATGTAGCCGAGCCACCTCTTTGATAAATAAATCCCCCACATGCTTTGCATCACCAGTTTTCTTACAGGTAATAAAATGTGCCATTTTTGAAAATCTATCAAGCACAACAAAGATAGATTCGTTACCTGATTGAGATTGTGGAAAACCTAGGGAAAAATCCATGGAGATATCAACCCAAGGATTTGTAGGAATAGGTAATGGTGTAAAAAGTCCACGAGGCCTAGTTTTTTTACTTAGCCTTCAAGTAATCAATATAAGTTCTACAAATCATATCAACAGAGATTTCCATTTTCGTCCAATAGAAGTGTTCACACGTTAGATTATAAGTTTTAAGTGAACCAAAATGTCTCATAAGACCACCTGAATGTGCTTCTGTAACAAGTAATTATCTCATAGAGCATTGAGGAACACAAAGCCTATTATCACGAAACAATAATCTATCAGGTATGTAAAACCTGTCATATGCACCATTCTCGAATGCAGTATAGACAGAAGAAAAATCATAATCAATTGCATATAATTCTTTCACAAAAGAAAACCCAAGCATAACACATTCAAGACGTGTAAGTAAAGTATGCCTATGACTAAAATCATCAGTGAAAATATTTTCTTTTCCCTTCTTATATCGTAATACATAAGGGAAATATTCAACAAAACTAGACCACTTAGCATAATGCTTATTCAACTTCTCTTGACTCTTCAAGTATTTCAAAGATCCATGATCAATGTGAATAAAAAATCTTTAAGTAATATATACTATTGCCATGTCTCTAAAGGCCTCACAATAGCATTGAATTCCTTGTCACAAACAGGATAATTAAGAGCACCTCCCTTTAACTTTTCACCGAAATAAGCTATAGGTCTATTCTCTTGCATAAGAACAACATCAATACCAACACCAGATTCATAACAATGAATTTCAAAAGTACCATTAAAAGAAGGTAAAGAAAGTACAAGAGCATTACATGATCTTACTTTCAATTCATTAAATGCATTCTCTTGGCTTTCGCCCCACGCAAATTTCACATCCTTTTTAACTAGTTCATTTAAAGGTGCAGCAATAGATGAAAAATCATGCGCAAAACTACTATAAAAAATAGCTAAATCATGCAAATATCTCACATGATTAGCATTTGTAGGGCTGACCAAGACCTTATTGCCTCTACCTTGGTTTCATCAACTTTGATGCCATCTTGGGGTACAATAAAACCAAGAAAAAAAACTTCCAAATCACAAAATGTACACTTCTTGATATTCGCATAGAATCTAGACTCACGAAATGCAATGAGAACCATCTTAACATGCTTAATATGTTCACTAGTAGATTTAGAATAGATCATTATATCATCAAAGTTAACCATAACAAAATCGACCCATAAACTTTCTCAAAACATTATTCATCAACCACATAAAATTACTAGGTGCATTAGTTAAACCGGAAGGCATAACAAGCCATTCATACAACCCGAACTTAGTCTTAAATAAAGTTTTCCATTCATCACGTTTTTCTATTCTAATATGATGATATCCATGAGTTAAATCAATCCTAGTATAAATCACATAACAATGTAAATCTTCAAGCATATCATTTAACTTAGGTATAGGATGGAGATACTTAATGTTAATGTTGTTTATAGCACGACAATCAATGCACACACGCCAAGATTTATCCTTATTGGTAACTAAAATGACATACACAAAACAAGGACTTAAAGATTCACGCACATAACATTTTTGAAGTAGATCCTCGACTTGTCTTTGTAGTTCCTTTGTCTCCTCGGGGTTTGCTTTATAAGACGTGCGATTTGGAATGACCGAACCCGGTAGCAAGTCTATCTGATGTTCAATACCTCGATGGGGTGGTAAATATGAGGTAGTTCCTCGAGAAAGACATCTTCAAATTCCTATAACATCTTAGCAAACTGTGGAGATACATTTATAGGAATATTTGCCTTGGCGAAGTAACTTTCTTTATAGTGCAAGATAAGAACAAAAGAATGGTTAGTCAAAGCATGATTCACATCTTGAACTATAACATAAATGATTTACCAGAATCAGTAGGTAGTTCATGCATCATTATATAAATCGAAGGTAAAGGGCTACGGTGTGAAGACAAGAATTTAGGTGACCTTTCTGAATCATTCTGCGACTTACCTGTCTTACGATCGGCCCTCCCTAGCGTATGGTCGAAATTGACAGGGTTTCTTCCTCCTTTTATCACCCTGTGGCTAATTTCACTAAAACCTTGAGTACGGTTTAATTTGGCCACCCTTGCTTCAGTCGCAAACTTCTCTTTGTCGACTTTCATGCACTTTTGAGCCTCAAGGACTTCCACAGGAGACAATGGTGTCAAAGTATACCTGGTTCTATCCTTAATCACAATGATTTTTTTTATTGTAACCATGATGCATAGACTTTCGATCAAACTGCCAAGGTTTACCCAACAAAATATGACCATCATCCATAGGTATAGTATCACATAAGATAGAATCATGATACTTCCCGATCCTAAAGTTAATCATGCATTGTTTAGTGACCTTAATTTCCCCACTATCATTTAACCAAATAAGTTTGTATGCAATAGATGAGTAGTAACATGTAATGACAATGATTTAACTAAAAGATTAGAAACAGTATTAACACAAGAACCACCTCTATAATTAGTAAACAATTATTATTATTCACATGGAAATGAGTATGGAAAATATTAACACATTGTACCTTAGATTCAGCCATTTGAGAGTTGTGGAGTCTCAACGACACAAAATTAACCCGTGTTTCCGGACCTTTTTCTCCATGATCATTTATAATGATCTCTTCATCTACTTGTTCTTCTTCACTTTCATACATTGTTGGCATATCAGGATATTCAGATTTTTTTTGTCTTCCTCCTTAATTGTTTTCAATTCTCGAGCATGAGGATGGTTATTACGAACATGTTCTCATTCTTTACAATGGAAACAAGTAGGAGTATTACAAGAAACTATACTTGATGAAGAAGAAGTAAACTTATTTGGATTTCTGCTAGATTGTTGAGTAGTGGGTGCCATCCTTCTTTCATTGGTATTATAAGTCGGATTTGAACAGGATTGTGTAGGACCACGAATGCCCATGGTACTCCCTCTTCCTCGGCAGATAATAGGGTTTCCCAAATCAAACCCTAGGTTTTGATAGGGAAATCCGATCTGGTTCTTTCGCGGCCTTAATGTGCTTTTAAACCAATCTTTATTTCACCAATAAGTTTCTCATGACCACATGATGTTGAAGTTCACCGGTAATTGGAGATTTTCCGATAAGCTTTCTACAAAATGATTCTTTGTAAATGCGTCGTCTTTCTTCATCCAAACCCTTCTCATGGTCAATTCATGATCTTGCCAATATTCGTCCATGGGTCAATTTCCTTACTTCATATTGCTCAAGTAAGAATTTTTCTCCATTAAACATATCAATGGAACATTACATAATCGAATCTCGGTATTCAATCTCTCCCAAGTGGAGATAGGTCTTTTACCAACAAGCTATCTTGATTCTTTCAAATTCTCCCACCATTTTGTGGTATAATGGGTGAAAGAATATTGGGAAAATTTGATCTTCTCTTTCTCACGGTAGTTTTTAAGATCAAATAAATCCTCAATCTGCCTCTTCCAATCCAAGTATTTAGCAGGTTTGTGTCAACCATCAAATCTAGGAATATCATACTTCAAACATTTGATGTCACGTGTAGATTCAACTTGTCTTGCAGAACGAGGTGGCGTGGGATTTTCCAACTCATATAATATCCTAGAAAATCTCTAAAACTCACTCATTAAGGCATTCATGACATTCATGGCATTCATTATAGGTTTATTGTTGGGACTGCCAACAAAAGGCGAGACAAACGGATCATCCGCCATCTTTGCTAAGAAGAAACAACTGATTAGTAATAAAAGTTCCCCCCTTCCCCTTCATTTTTTAAATTTTACTCACCAAGTTTATAACACTCACAACTCACAAGGAGAAGGTTAGGATAAGTGCAATCAATAAAAAATAGGTAATGAGTACAACAATTTTGCTCTCCAAAATTTGCTCTACGAATTGAAATTACCCATTCTTAAAAGATATGGAACAAAAATAAATTGGAATGGCTTTAATAGGAGCAATATAAAATGAGTTACGATCAAAAGAAAAACACTTTAAACAGGCAACAAAAAGTTCCGAAAATTCAAGTACCTTTTCCTAAACCAAATAGGATTAAATATCTGAACCCAAATCCTTATTATAATATGATTTTATTCAATTTAATGCTTCCC
>JAUOBV010327477.1:0-10928 GCA_032360425.1 Rubia occidens | reverse complement strand
AAAACTAGCAATTCATGATACGATTTTATAATTAACGTTTATGGTGAAGACAATACATGCATTGAAAACTACCTTAACATGGATAACATGTCAATAACTCTGTTGATTTGATGCTGCTAGGCAGTTCTATCAAGGAAACTCATATATTACTAGTTAGAATATATTTTATAACTATATACATGTATAGTTATATACCCCAAAACTCTCAATCAAAAAGCACATTTAAACTCCGGACGTTAAATACAATTCGGGATGCACAAAACACTCTATCATCATGGTGCCCAGGTGAGGGTATTTCCTCTTTTTTGTGCCCAAGAAATTCTACTCAAGCATAATTTCAAACACCTAGCATGCAACCTAAAAAAAACAAATCCACAAAGAAGAACGCGTGGTGATGTTTGGGTTCAACATTGAAAGGTTTAAATTCATCAAGAGAAGGGAAAAATTAAATTCAACATCATTAAGCTAGAGCAGAAAAAAGTAAATTCAAATTCACCATTAGAAGGGATGATTTTGGAAAATTACAAGGCTAGTAGAGGGGTGGAGCAGGGACTGACTAAGGGCTGTGCAAGAGGTTTCAGGGAGCGGAGTAGGGGCTGAGCGCGGTGGAGGAAATGGGTGGAGTCGAGGCTGAGCGTGGAAGAGCAGGGGTCGGTTGTGTTAGAAGAGGTGACGAGTGTCCAAAAAAGGCTAGGATTGTTTATTATATTATTAGGATTTGTATATTTTTTTGGCTGAATTGATATTGAGCTGGAAATTAACTTAAGTCTTTAATCTAATTCATTCATTAAATTTCATTAGTTCATTATTTTAATTACTATTAGGCTTGAAAGTCAACATTGATTACTTGAACACAATTTTGGAAAATTACACTCTGGCCCAAAATTGTGTAGAGAGAAGCACCACGTTCGAGCAGATTTCATTTTGGAGTTACAGTAAAGTTTTTTCCTTTTGCACTTAGGTCCTTCCAAGAAATTTGGAATTGTCAAATCACAAAATTGGCGATGCCAAAATTCAATTGAATAATATACATTGCGACTTTGCAATTTGGGCATGTTTGGGAGAATAGAAGGGCCTCGAAAGTCAACATTGATTACTTGTACACAATTTTGAAAAATTACACTGTGGGCCAAAGTTGTGTTTCCCCATTATCCATTGCTCCATTGTTTTTGGTATTCTTGCCTAAATATAAAAATATTAAATAAAATATATTTTTTGGTGAATTGTGGGAAAACACGAGTAGATGTTCTAAGGTAACTTCGAGTTGATTACATAAAAATAGGGAAGAGAAATCGGAAAGGATTACGGATATGTTCTTGTGCCCGATTGATGATAAATATTCCGTTACAAATTTGGAAAACAAAATGAGGGTGTATAGGGAAGCACCACGTTCGAGCGGATTTCATTTTGGAGTTACGAGTAAAGTTTTTACCTTTTGTACTTAGGCAAGAAATTTGGAATTGTCGAATCACGAAATTGGCGATGCCAAAATTCAATTGAATAATTTATGATTGCGACTTTGTGATTTGGGCATGTATGGGTGAATGGAAAGGCCGTTAATTAGTTAAAGTCAAACAATTTTATTTGTATTTATATATACTAAATCAATTAAGGGTTGGACGTTAATTAGTTACATCAAACATTTTTATTCTTATTTATATATATTAGATCAGTAAAGGTGGATAATTGATTAATTTAAATCAAATTAGTTATTAGGTAAAATCAACAAAAGAAGTAAATGATTTTTAAAGTTAAGCCAAAATATAATTTAGCTTAGAGCAGTTGCCAGCAGCTGCGCCTATCTAATGAAATTTTGGATTTTTTTTAAATTTTTGGCGGGAAGATTGAATTTTAAACTTTAGCACCGGTTTTTTTTACATAGGCACAGGGTTTTGAAAACCAGTGCAAACTTTTGGCATTTTTTTGAAATTTTTGGCGGGATGATTGAATTTTAAAATTTTAGCACCGATTTTTTTACATGGGCACCGGTTTTTGAAAACTGGAGCTAAATTGTGGGATTTTTTTAAAAATTAGCGGGATAATTGAATTTTAAAATTTTAGCACCGGTTTTTTTACATCGGCACCGATTTTTGAAAACCGGTGCTAAATTTTGACTAATTTTTTGAATTTTTTTGCGGGGTGATTGTATTTTAAAATTTTAGCACTGCTTTTTTTACATAGGCAACGGTTTTTGAAAGCCGGTACTAAATTTTGGCGAAGTTTTGGAAATTTTTGGCACTGATTTTTAAACAATCGGTGCTAAATTATTTTGGTTTACCGATTTTAAAAAATGATGTCAAAAAACCGGTGTTAGAGGGGTGTTTATGTGATAGTGTTGACAGCCTTCTCACCGCTTCAAGCAGAAATCATAACCATTATCAAAGACCTTGAAGCAGGCAAACACAAAGGGATTAATGAGGTTGTTATTTCGACTAATTCTCTTCAGGCGGTTAACATGTTAGCTAAATACCAACCTCCCACAATTAGTGTTTAGACGGAGGTGGAAGAAGCAAAATTCCTTTTGGGCGGAACAAAAGGAATATCAGTGGCGGAACCAAGAGTTCAGTTAAGGGATGGCTGAAAAGGAGTGTAAATTTTTTTTGCTCGGCAGTGGCTGCTGAAAGATCACAAAAGAACAGGTCACACACAGGGAAATGGGTTACATTACCATTTAGGGTTACATCACTCTTGGGTTGGGCCAATTGTATGTCATAACTCTTATTTCTCATATGATCGTTGAAATTTTAATAGCATTGACACTTTAATATTTTGTAATTTAAAATAGATCACTTTAAATGAATGGAAACCGGACTTAAAATCTGTTCGATTATAAAATATTTTTTCAATTGAAGATCATTTTGGTAGGTGTACACCGATACTGTTAGGGACGCTGATGAGAGGTGGAGAGTGGAGACTAAGAATAATTTTGAACAAAAACTTTACAAATAAAACGTGAGGAGGGATATTTTGACTTGCACGTGAAATGTGACTAGTATTGTAAGTCAAGATTTGGGGTCCCAATTAATTATAGTTAGGACAGGGTAAATCTCCGTGGAGGTAGGAGTGTCGAGTGTCGACATGGATAGAATTTACGGAACCCAAAACAAAGCGACATTCAAAGGTTAATTATGCATGTCCGTTCACAGTTTCGTCCCAGAGATCATTGTGTAATTTGGCTTCTCTTTTCCAATTTTCAGAACCACCCATTTTACCATCATAATGACCACCAACAGGATTTGTTAGCGTAACTTTTGTTTCCAGCTAGGAAATAATGGTGGGATCATATTAATGATTTGAGTTACAATAATAATAATAATAATATAGAGATATAAGAGAGCCATACAAAGTCATAAAAGGAAAAATAAATTCTAATTTATATACAAGTAACAAAATAATCCTATTCCTTAACACTCCTCATCAAGTTGGAGCGTGAAAATAAAAAATGTCCAACTTGTCAAGTAAAATGTGAAATTATTTGCGCCCAAGTTTTTCAATAAAGAGATTCGCAGGCTGGTCAAAAGTACGAATATGATGAGTCAGTGGCACCGGGTTGCACAAGATCGCGTACAAAATGACAATCAATCTCAATATGCTCCCACAATGAATCTGTCTAGACCATCAACCATTAGACTCTGTATTGAAATGAACCTCACGGAGCACTTTCCAAATCGAATTCGTCTGGGATCAAAAACTGATATAGCTTATGAGGATTATCCTAGTTACTGCTTGAAGTGTCTCAAGATCGGACACTCCCAGAATGAGTGCAAGCCGGGGATGAAAAACCAGGGAGAGCCAAAGTAGGTACAGATGGTTTTTCGAAATTTGTTCATCAGGAAAACACTGACCAAAACCATGAAGACCCCAAGACCCAAGAAGGCATAGATGGTTTATCGAAATATGTTCATCAGGAACACTCTGGTCAAAACCATGAGGACGCCAACACCGAACCTGCTACAGCTCCAGCACAAAAGACTAATCTCAACCACAAGCAATCCGTCTGGAAGCCGGTCTCTCATTCTATACTCCCTGGAACTTCAAAAGGTCACACAGATTCTGATGAGGAGATAGAGGTATTTGAGGACGCTGTTGATCAAATCAAACCTACTGAGTGTATCCCCACGGTCTACAGCCATGCTATCCAAACCACACCCACAGAGCCGAAGTTTGGCTGGTCACTGAAGACTCCAAAAACGGCAACTGCTTATAGGAGTAAAGCCACAATATTATCTTCAAGACACCACAACAACTGCAAATCCCTAGATGATCTTTTAACAAGGAAAATTCAGACAAACCGGAGACAAACTGACAGGGCAAGCCTTACACAAGATTTGAAGGCCTTCAGTAATAGATTTGCAAAGCTGGCCCAAATTGATGCACTGCCTGACTCTGATAGTGATTTAGAAGCTGGAATTGATAGAGTTTTTCAGACTGCTGCTGAAATGGATCTCGCCGACCCTCAATGTGGTTTAAAGGTGTCCGCCGGAAACTCCGATGAATCTCAGAATGGATTCCAGGCTACTGGATATCTAGAAAACCACCTGATAGCTCCAGAAGATAAACAGGATTCGGAGACCACAACCCTCATTGGTCCGAGTGAGGGCAAACATAATGCTGCCATGGTTTCTCAGCAGACTCCACAACGGACGAGCAGAATGGGACTTCAACAGTCATCACAGGATGTGAGTAGAGCAGAAAATCAGAAGTTTTCACAAATGGAGATCACAACAGGTACCTCTGAACTCACCCATCATGGTAGAAGTTTTTTCAATTCTCCAAACCTGATAATGACGCGTGCAAAGAAAAAAACTAACCTTCCTCATGAATTGTAAACTTCTGACATGGAATATTAGAGGAATACAGAAGGGCTTACTTAGATTAAAGAAGCTAATTACTATTCACAGGCTTGAAATACTGATTATTGTGGAACCCAAACAGGATATTGTGAAACTGGATTACTATATGCATATCTTAGGTTTTCATCATTATCAGGCGTTAGAAGATGGCCACATTTGGGTAATGACAAAAGATAATTATCATCTGCAGCTTATACATAAACATGAAAGATATCTCCAACTGCAGCTATCCCACCCGGTCTCTAACACTGTTTTCCACCTGTTTGCTATTTATGGGTATCACAGTAGAACTGAAAGGGCGACCTTATTTTCTGATATTGAATCCAGACTTAGTAATACTACAGGCCCACTAATCCTAACTGGAGACTTCAACATATTTAGAAGCCTAGCAGAATACAGGGGCAGATCAAACCCAGACCTTAATGCCATAAATGATTTTGACACTTTCCTGATTAGTAATAATTTGACTGAAATTAATACTTCTGGGAATTTGTACACTTGGTCAAATGGAAGGACAGGACAAAATAGGGTTGCTGAAAGATTGGATAGAACGCTAGCTAATCAAGAATGGTTTGATAAATATCAGGTCTCATCAGTACAAATCTTAGGTAGGGGCACATCTGATCATAACCCCCTTTTGTTGAATGCTAAAATCTCTGACTTGCTATTTCCTAGACCTTTTCGCTTCCAAAATATGTGGATTAATAGGTCAGACTTTATATCAGTAGTTCAACATAATTGGAGCCAACCCATTTTAGGTCAGGGAATGCTGGCTTTCAGTCTTAAATTGAAAAGGCTAAAATTATGTCTAAAAAACTGGAATAATCTGGTTTTTGGAAATGTTTTCGACAATGTACTCCGAGCTGAACAAAAAATCACTGATCTAGAAGCTGTTTTAGACAATTCAACCTCACGGGAAGATAGAATTAAACTGAATGAGGCTAATGCTAACCTAACTAGGGCTCTAGCTGAACAACAAGCCTTCTGGAAACAGAAGTCTAGGAAAAAATGGTTGGAAAATGGAGACTTGAACACGGCTTTCTTTCATAATAGTGTTAAGGCTAAACATGCTAGACTAAGGATTAATAAGATACAGATGGAAGATGGGCAATGGCTTGATGACCAGGAAAAAATAGGTAATTATGCAGCCAACTTTTTTGAGAAATTGCTAACGGATGAGAATGTAGATCACTCAGGTGTGGATATGAAAAGATTCCTGGATTTTATCCCTACAGTGATTACTGATGATGATAATGTTGAACTATTAAGACCTGTTCTAATGGAAGAGTTATATAAAATGGTTTTTAGTCTTGGAGAGGATAATGCACCGGGTCCTGATGGTTTTAGTGGGGCCTTCTACAGGAAAGCTTGGAATATTATTAAGATAGATCTTCTAAAAGCTGTCCAAGAGTTTATGTGTGAGGTTCAACTTCCTAAATCCTTCTCTAGCACACTTATAACTCTAATTCCTTAAACTCAAACGCCAAAGAAACTCACAGAATTTAGGCCCATAAGTCTAACAAACTTCACGAACAAAATCATCTCCAAGATTATGTCCGAGAGGATTAAACCACTGCTGCCCAAATGTATCTCTTTGGAACAATCAGCCTATATTAAAGGGCGTGAAATTGTTGATAATGTCTTAGTGTTACAGGAAATGACTAGGCTTCTAGACAAGAGGAATTATGCACTTAATATGATTGCCAAAATTGATATGTCGAAAGCTTTCGACCGTGTCTCGTGGCCTATGCTTAATTCTCTTCTGTTAAAATTTGGATTTCATGGTCATATTGCAGCTTTGATTCTAGGTAACATCAGTAGAGCTTGGTTTTCAATTCTGGTAAATGGTACTCCGTATGGTTTTTTTAAGGCAACTAGAGGTCTTAAACAGGGTGACCCCCTATCCCCTATGCTTTTCAACTTCATAACCGAGTTATTAAATAGGGGCCTGAAATTTATGTTTGATGAGAATCTTTTAGACAGATTTAGACTACCACCAGGAGCTCATCCCATTACCCATCTAACCTATGCGGATGATACGGCAATCTTCATTCAGGCAACCGCCAAATCCCTTAGAAATCTGGTCTTGTTTCTACATAGCTATGAAAGAGCAACAGGTCAAAAAATAAACTTTGAGAAAAGCGGATTCTTGGTAGGGCAGAAAACAAGTCAGGCAAGGATAGTCATGATCAGAAATGTAACCAATTTTGTTCAGGCTTTTTTCCCCTTTCAATATCTAGGAGTTACAATTTTTAAGGGGCGAAAGAAATCGGTCTATTTTCAAAATTTGATTGAAAGGATAAATGAAAAGACACTCAATTGGAACAACAGATGGCTGAATATGGCAGGGAGGGTAGTGTTAATCAAACATGTTCTATTCTCAATCCCTCAACATACCTGGTGTATCATGTCCCCCACAGCTCACATCCTTGACAAAATGAAATCTATCTTTGCAAATTTTCTTTGGGGTAAAACGGATGCAGGTAATAGGAAACACTGGCGATCATGGAGCTCATTATGCTACCCAAAAGAAGAAAATGGTCTAGGGTTCAAAGAGCTCAGGACACTTGTGGATGCTTTTTCACTTAAGCTTTGGTGGAAGGCTCAAATGGGGGATACACTCTGGGCTAAATATGTGTGGTCTGTGGCTCCTACTCACAGGACATCAGACGCTTGGAAAAGGGTTCAAAAGATGACAGCCACGGCTGAAAACAATGCCCAAGTACTGGTTGGCAATGGCGAAGCAAGCTTCTGGATTGCAAACTGGCTCGGCACCGGGGTGCTGGTGGACTGTTGGCAGGGCAGTTTCCCGGTACCGGATCCTTACCTCAAGGTTAAGGATTTTCTCCTTAATAAATCACCATACACCAGTGCATTTGAAAACTACCTGCCCCGGCACATTTTGGGAAAGATGAAGGAACAATGGATCCTCTCGGATCACAGGGATGAAATGATATGGAAACCTTCAACAAATGGGCAATTCACTATCTCCTCAGCTTTTGACACAATCAGACAGAGGAAGCCACAGGTACAAGCCCTAAAAAAGGTTTGGAATGTCACAATCCCGCAAAAATTTGCAATCTTTATTTGGAAAGTACTGAATTATGCTCTCCCCTTTGATGATGTCTTAATGCGATTGGGTTTCTCTTGTGTGTCCAAATGTCCTCACTGTAACAACATTGACTCTTTAACTCATTTTTTCAACTCATGTCATATTGCAAGGAAACTGTGGAAGCATATTTTTTCACTCATGAACTTTCCAGATAGAGATTTTAATCACATTTTTGATAGATTGTCTTGGATTTGGTCTGTTCAATGATTTTCAACCTCCAAGTTTAGAATACTATTTGTCCACTCGGTTGTTACTTGCTGGATTTTATGGAAGTCAAAAAATCATTATTTGTTCCAGGGGTCGGTGTATAATATTGATTTTATGCTGAAGGAAATCACTTCCTTAACTGCACAAGTTCTTGCTTTGCACCCCCTAGTGAAATCTCATGATACTGAGGATATTTGTCTTAGAGGATTAATACCGAGATGGATAGATAAACCTAGGAAGACACTCTCTCTTGTATTTTGGAAGCCTCCAATGCAGGGTTTCAAGTTAAATGTGGATGCTGCCTTCAAAAGAAACACAAGACCAGCCATGGGATATGTCTTCAGAGATAATGCTGCTGCTGCTATCCAAATGGGCTGCAACTACATTGCAGCACATGACTCTCTCCATGCCGAACTCATTGCCTTAATTACGGCTACAAAGGTAGGTATACAGCATGGTTATCTTCCACTAATTGTTGAAAGTGATTCCTTGCAGGCTATCAAGATCATGAGGCAAGAAGCAAAACCTCCATGGAAGTGCAAACCGATGTTATGGGACCTTCAAACTCTAGTCCAACAAACTAACATCAGATTTGATCACATTCATAGAGAAGGAAATATGGTAGCTCATACACTAGCACAAATACACGATCAAACCATTCCAGCTCAACTTCTAGCATATCAAGAACCGGTGAGGAAGGCTTTACAAGGCGACCAGATGAACCTCCCCAACATAAGGATGAATTAGGATATCTATACGAGGGATGAGCACAACTATGGCTCCGGCCAAACTAACCCTCTTATCTCTGTTTTTTCTCTACAAAAGTTTAGGTACTCCTGGCTTCGAATACAAGTAACACAGGGGGTGGAGCTTGTATTCCTAGAACGTGTACACCAAAGTTTGCTTAGCTCTTTTGGAATGGGTACGAATGTGTACCGATCAAATGTTTTTTTGTATTTTGTTTAACTCAGGGCTTCGGTTTAGGGCTTGGGATCCCAAAAGATCTCCCCCACTTAGGTGGCTTTGAATTAAAAAAAGAGAGAGACTATTGTGAAATTTTAACAACCACTCCTTAATAAGAAGTTGTTTCTTACTTAAAGAGTTGGTACCTCTTTATTTGTGCATTGTCAACCAATCGATAATTAACACTTACTTTTGTATATTTCATTAATTATAATTTAAAATGGAAAAAAAGTATCTAAGAAGTGCTTATTTGAATAGATTCATTATTGGTAGTTGGTTCTTATCTATTTTTATCACAATTCATGATGTAACACTTGCTCCTTATATCCACTACCATTGTGGATGCTCTTAGGGTCTGTTTGGTTTGGGGGAATCATAATGAGAAAGGGAATAAAGCGTAATGAATCTCTTACTTGATGTGTGGTTAGTATTTTTATTCATTCCATTTCCCTTTTTACGGTTGGGATTCTCCCAGTTTAGTGAATCACGGTTCACTACTCTCACCCTGGGATTTTGATTCCCCGTATTTTTCGTTTCCAAAAAGTAAAAACTATTTTACTCACATATTTTTTTACTAGTAAACATTCCAACTTCTTAAACAGTGAAGATTCTTGAAAAAATATGTAGTATAATTACTGTTATTTAAGATTTTATTTTCGTACAAAAATGAATTGGGCAAAACATTAATCATATATACATATATGTATTGCTATATTTTAATTAATTAGTATTGCTATATTTCAACTCAAATTTTTTATATACAAAGAAATTTAATACTCCTTCCGTCCCAGTTCAAACTGCATACTTTTTGGTCAACTTTCTCAAGGCACATTTGACCATAAATTTTAACCAGTATAGAGATACAAATATCATTATGTGAGATATCATTGGATTCTCTGCATGATGTATTTTATAAACATCAAATTTTAATACACCATTATTATACATAAATAAAGTTATCTTTGATCAAACATGACATACGAAAGTTGATCAAAAAGTGTGCTGTTTGAACTGGGACGGAGGGAGTATTAAAATTTGATTGGTTAACATATTCCACTTGGCTCCCTCTCTCCAGCTCACAATAACGAAAACGAGATCAGAAGCAGCAGTGCATTGATTATAACCCAACCGAAAAAGGGTGAGAATAGAGCTGTGGAATAAGGCATCTTCCTTGCCAGCTAGCATCCGAACTTAAGAAGGAATCCCACATCGATGGGAAGTAGAAGTTAGAAGAAGAAATTCCCTATAAATATGTATCACTTCACCCTCATCTTTTGTAAATCAGCTTGGTCTAATTTGAACCCATTAATAATTATGGTGTTGAATAAACTGAATTGATTAACTCAAAAATTGATTAATTTGAATCTGTGCCCACCCCTACTAGTGTGGCATTGAACAAATGGATCTATTGTTTATAAGTTAAAATTTTGACATGTTAATTAATTTTTTGGTTGGGTTCAAATGATCTAATTATTTGGTTTATTTGGATTAAGATTTGAATTGAAACCGAAGCCAAATTTCAAATTCGGTTTTGTTCACTCGGGTCATTTGAACAGCGCTAAACATAATAAAATGAATTCATAAATAATTAAATTTTTACAAGAATGATAAATTACTTAAAATAGAACTTTTTTCTGATACTTGCATTGTTAGAAGTAGAACTACTAATAACTAGAGACAACTAAATCTTATGTAAATATTAACTTTTTTAAAAAATATCAATTGTTTCTCCCTCTCGGGGGAATTTGCACAATAAAATTCACAATTTTCAAGAAACATGTTTAAATGATGCA
>JAUOBV010327366.1:0-10930 GCA_032360425.1 Rubia occidens | reverse complement strand
CTTGTCTTTACATTGTTAACTTAGAAAACCAAAACCAAAAACCCCCCTTTTCATGTGCTTTTATATAAATATATATCCATATATCTAGCTCAATATTCTCTGTTTTATGAGCAAATACTTAATAGTAACCCCTGTCTCTGTGGACGATCCCGACTTGCCACTAGCTACTTAATTGTAGTTAGCACGCATTAGGGCTTAAAATAGTATCTTTGAGAGGACGGCGACGACCTCCCAGTGGGTGAACTCACTTATTTTTTAGGACTTCAAGTAAAGCAAGTAAAGAGTGGGTTGTTCATAAATTAGTGTAAATATACCATGAATTTGGTAGAGAAATTCGGCTTAAATAATTCTCTACCGGTCAGAACTCCAATGGGAACTACTAAAAAATTGGAAAAGGATGAGAAAGGTACAACGGTTGATCAGAAACTATACAGAAGCATGATTGAGAGTTTATTGTATCTCACAGCAAGTCGTCCAGCCATATGTTTTAGTCTTGGAGTATGTGCAAGGTTTCAAGCAAACCCAAATGAATCACTTCTGATAGTAGTTAAAATAATCATTCAATATATGAGTGGAACTTCATATTATGGCATTTGGTATTTAAGAAATCAAGACTCGGTGCTTGTTGGATATAGTGATTCTGATTGGGCAGGTAATGGCTTCGAGATTCAAACTTAAGCTAAACCTAGCCAAATGTGTAATCGGGGTGGGAGCTGGAAAGTTTCTAGGATTCATGGTTTTTGAGAAGGGAATCAATGTAAACCGGGAAAAGGTTGAAGCTCTAGTGAACATGAAGCCTCCTCGAACAGTGAAGGACATTCAAAAGCTCATCGGATCGCTGGCCGCACTCAGCCGTTTTATCTCTAAAGGTGCTGAGAAACACTTACCATTATTTAAGGTTCTTCGAAAGGCCAAGAAGTTTGAATGGACATAGGAGTGCGAGAAATCTTTTCGAGACTTGAAAGAAAACTTGCGAAACTTGCCCACCCTCATGAAGCCGGAGAGGGGAAGATTTTTACCTTTACATATTGGCCTCCCCCTTAGCAATAAGTGCAATTTTGGTAAATGGGAAATAAAAGGCAGAACACCCCATCTAATTCGTAAGAAGGACATTGTATGGCCAAAAACACAATATACCGCGCTTGAGAAGTTAATATTGGCCCTAGTCCATGGGGCAAGACGGCTCCGGCCATACTTTTAGAGCTATAAGATCATCCTGGTTACCAGTTATCCGATCATACAGGTATTCCTAAAGCCTGAGGCCTCGAGATGAATGATGAAATGGGCGATCAAACTGGGTAAGCACGACATATAGTTCATCCCAAGAACAACTATTAAGGGCCAAGCCTTAGCATATTTCATTGTGGAAATCACATACCCAATCGAAGTTGAAAAGGAAAAATAGTTTGAGGAACGTGGCAACTCTACGTTGATAGGTCATCACACTCGGGGGGAAGTGGAGCTGGCATCCTGCTCACAAGCCCCGAAAATAAAACTATCCCTGTGCACTACACTTTGATTTCAAGGCCACAAACAACGAAGCGGAATATGAAGCACTGATCACGGGTTTCGACTAGCAAGATAATTTGGATTTCGAAGCTTGGAAGTTTTCAGTGATTCCCATATTGTAGTCCAACAAGTCAAGGGGGAATATGAGGCTACTTGCAATGTTAATTGGAGTTGGTGAATCTCTTTCTCAGACAGTTCCATCACTACACTCTAATGCATGTCCCTTGGAGGAAAAACAATAATGCTGACACCTTGAGTAAGTTGGCTTCATCAGACCCGGACCTGCAATCCCAAAGGCACTTGATGGTGGATACGCTAAGCAAGTGTAGCTTTGATGAGGAAACAACAATGATGATGGTGGAGAAGGAAAACTCCTGGATGACGCCAATTATTAACTACCTTTGGGATGGTACCCTTTCTAAAGGTGTCATCGAAGCAAGGAAAATCTTACTGAAGGCTCCTAAGTATGTGATCCACAAGGATGTGCTCTATCGACGGGGTCATCTGCAGCCATTTGTTTGATGTGTAGCCCCCCATGAAGCTGACTACCGGATCCTCCAGACTCACTAATGAGTGTGCAAAAGCCACCAGGGGGCTCGATCAATAGCTAATAAACTCATCCTAGCGGGATATTACTTGCCTAAGATGTTCAACGATGTCAATAGGCACATTCATGCTTGCCATCAGTGCCAAAGGCACGCGTCAATCACTCATGTTCCCCAAGAAGAAATGATGAACATAAATAGCTCATGTTCATTCAACAAATGGGAAATCGATCTAGTAGGCCTCTTCTCAGAAGCTCCAGGCCACTTTCGATACTGGATTGTGGTCGTAGACTACTTTACTAAGTGGTTCGAAGGTGAAGCCTTAACTTGCATAAAAGGGAAGCCAGTGATTGTCTTCAGTTGGAAGAACATAATTTGTAGCTTTGGGATCCCTCAAACCATCATAACCGACAATGGTAACCAGTTCGTTAGTGATCCGTTCAAAGGCTAGTGCAAAGAATACAAGATCCGCCAGAAGGTCAGCAGCGTATACCATCCCAAAGCTAATGGGCAAGTGGAGGTCACAAACCGAACCATTGTCAAAGGCATCAGGTCAAGGCTCGAAGCGGAATGAAGATATTGGATCAAAGAATTATCTAGCATGCTCAGGTTGTATCGAACGATGGAATATTCTTCCATGGGTGAACCCCCATACGACTTGGTCTACGGTTCGGATGCAGTAATCCCCACTGAGATAAGGTTTCCCACCTTCCAAAGGTTTGATATCAGCAACGAAAACCAGAAGGTATATGATGAGCAACGCCGGCTAGACCTGGATCTTCTTAAGGAGAAGAGGGAAAGTGCATCCCTCCACGAAGCTAAAGTGAAGGAAAAGATCAAACGGTATCATGATCGAAGGGTCCGAAAGATCCAGTTCTCCCCAGGAGACTTCGTGATGAGGAGAAACAAAAAAAGTCGAAGAGAGCCCAAAGGAAAACTAGCTGCGAACTGGGAAGACCCTACCGATTCATCGAAGTGAACCCCGGAGGCATTTACATGCTGAAAAAACCCCTAGGCGACCCAATTCCTCGTAGATGGAATGACTCAAACCTTAGGAGGTACTATTCTTCCAAATATCAGTAGACTTTGTCAGACTAGGGAGTACCTTCCAAAAATAGCTATAGGCTAAGGAATACCTTCGACAGAGATACTTGCTGTAAGTCAAACTATTGAAGTGTGCATCTCTAAGTTATTCCAATTCATCCTAATTACTTGAACACACTATGAGTCGAGGAGGCTAAAGCCCCCACTCTCCTCAACAGGAAATAGTGTATGCTAACCGCTTATGGATTGAATCCTAGCATACACTTGAAAGGTCTCAATGGCCCACCAAGTGTTTTGGGTCAAACCACATGCATGCATAAGTGCCTAAGGATCGAATCCTTGCATACACTTGAAAGGCCTTAACCGCCCGCCAAGCATTTTTGGGTCGAACACCCCCGTACATGCATAAGTGCTTAAGGATTGAATCCTTGCATATCAAAGCACTTTGGGTCAAATCCCACCTGACAAGTGTTCTGGGTCGAACCCCACATTGACACACATAAAGTTTTCATGATGGGTTGCAAATATGAGGATTAAAATCCCTTAAAAACCATAGTACATAACTAAGCAGCAAGGGTCGAGTCCCCTGAGAGTTCACAACTACCTGATTAGTAGATAAGGGATAAACCCATTATATTTTTCACACAAAATGTCACAATAGCTTAAAAACAAAGGGAACAAGTTCCCTACGTACATTCAAGATGGAATTACAACATTAAAATAACAAACATATACCCCGCGGACGTTAAAAACTAAGAACTAAGGGGGGTTAGCTCTTCTAAGAAGATGGAGGGGTCTTCCATAACTTCAGACTTGGCATGGGGCTATGACCCTCGCTTGGTGTTAGGGATGTGCCCTTAGCTAGTTGTTGAGCTTGAGAGGCACACCCTTTGAGCAGAACTAGCTAACTGAACTGAGGGAAGGGTAGGAGCCCCTTCTTCCTGGCTAATAAGTGGACCCAGGTGAGAGAACACAGAACTGCTCCTCGTACAAGGTCCAGAGGAACGGTGAACTTGGGAACTCGGAGCCATGCTCTTCTTCCTTTTTTCCTTTAGAGCTTTTCCTCTGGCTGGCCCGAGAACTCAAAGGTCATTTCTTCTTGTCATTCATCTCTTTCAGCCACATTGTGGCCTCATCATAAGCTTCTCCATATTTGACATGCTAATCAAGCTTCCGTTTCTTGATGATATCAATGGTATCTTGGAGGTACGCCTCAAAATCATTGATAAGAGTAGGTGCAGTCATCCCGAACCAAATAATATAAGCTTAAAGGCTATCTTCGTAGGTTGTAAAAGTGGTGTGGTGCTCTTTCGCATCCTCCTTGTGCTTATCTATTTCTTTATAATCAACTAGGCAGAGTTGCTCTGTTTTCTTAACTAACTGATCCAGGTTCTCCACCCGAGCCTGAATATCTTAGTTCATATTCTTCTAGCCCTCAAACTCAGAGGTGGTCGTTCGAACACAGTCGCGATGGGAACTAGCGTTGTCCAAATGTTTTTGAGCTTCACGATGGTAGTGAAAAATAGCTGCCTGAGCACGAGAGGAAGACGTTTCCCCAGAGGATTTGAAAGCCTTAGCCGCACTCAAACACTCATGGATCAAATAAAACCCTGTATCAGTAGTGATTTTGGTAAGAAGCTTGCGGTGCCGATCGAGTAGGAGTTTGTGATCATCATCAAGCCCATCCTTTGTGGCAGCAAAAATGTCTCTCTCTTCCTGTAAACGACTGAGGTCATCGAGGAAGCCCTTTTGCACCTCATAGAAACCGCTCCTTATAGGCCGAGCTCCTTATAGGTAGTTCGAAACTCATTTCAAGGCAAATGGGCTCTATGCCATTACAACCCAACGGCTATGCGATGGCCCCACGTTCATTCTTCAATCTCGTGATACCACTTCTTCATCACTTGAAAAAAAGAAGTCGAAGATTGAGCCCTTTCGAGTAGGGGGGGCAATAGGATGCCAGAGCTAACTTCTACAAGATATAGAAAATTAAAAATGCGTAAGTAAGAGAAATAGTTTTCAGTGATAATAAAATAAGGAATACAAAGATAAATCTTGAAAGAAAAATTCCTAAGAGAAAAGTTCATATATTATTCTCATTTCATATGCTACGTTCCACAGCAGAGGTGCTCAAGGGAGTAGGTCGGCGTTTGGGCTAAGGTCGAGTCCAGGGGTCCGACTGCATTCACCCATAATCTCCATCACTTCGAGCTCTCTAATCTCCTCGACAATGAAAAAGGCGGCCCTGAGTCTTCATGTGTTTAAGCAGAGGGAACTCGATGCCCCCATCCTGAATGAACTTGCACAAAAAATAGTCCAGCTGGGAGGGGGCAGTTATTCTTGTGCACCTCTACCATGTGGCATATTCAGCTGGTAAATCTTTGCTGATGGTGGTGGCAAGAACATTTTGAGAAACCCCTATGCAGGTCTCAGACAAGGACGCGAAGAAGGCTCGGAACCCCTGTGTCTTCATTAGCTTGTTGGTATAGTCCTCAAGCATGAAGGCTTGTTGCTCGGTGGAGCAAAGATTTTCCAACCTAGTGTTTTCGCTGGTTAGAGATTGAACAGGCCCCTCCGCCGCCGTCAGCTTCTCCCGAAGCTCCTTCACCTCTGCCTCGTGATCAGAGGCAGCCTTCTTGAGCTTATCCCGAACATTCTTCACTTCCTCTTTGTGGCTGGAAGTAGCAGTTATGAGGGACTCTTGAAGCTCCTCCACATTGGCCCTAGCCTCATCGACTTAGTGCGCCTTAGCTAGAAACTCTCGAAGAAAATAGGCAATGGCCCCCACTACGATAAACACCCTTGGGTCCGCAACAAGTGAGGGGTCGACAGAACCCAAGGGTATGAGGCTAACCTCCCCTAAGTTGAGTTCGGCCCCGAAATCAGCATGGGGCTCGAGCAAAGTCTAATCCTGTCTTTGGGAGAGGGGCTACGAGATGTAGGACCTTTGTGGTCTTTCTTGGCACTAACATCATAATCTTGGGGCCTTTGGAGGAGATAGGCACGGGGGAGAAGGGTCATTGGCATGATCTTTAATGAAGGACGGATGAACATCTCTTCTTACTCCTTCTCGAACTGAAACAAGTTTTTATTGAGGGCCCACTAAGACAACAAGGAAAATGGGTAATACAAATGAATATAAAATTGCGATAAAAGTAAAAAAAATAAAGCACAAAATGTCACAAACACCTTCACGTAGTGGTGGGGTACCTTTCGAGGAAACCTCTACCTCCTCAGTTACATATTGGGTTTCAACAATAGGGGCCTTAGCCTAGCATACTTGCACGACGGGCTTCGAAGAGCCACCACCCTTTGCCTTCTTTGGTTTTTTTGGAGCCACTTCTTCCCCATTCAAAGGGGACTTCCTCTTTCCTTTCTTGGGCCTATCATCCCCACCGTCCTTCTTCTTCCTATTTTTCTTCCACTCGGAGGAGAGAACGTTCGACGAGTCGGTAGGAATAGGCGGTTTCATCAAAACTGGGGATTGGCTATATACCCATTTTTCATACACTTTTGAGGGATAAGTATAGCCAGACCCTTTCTTCCCATATACGGATTCGATGTCCAATGACTTCCCCAACAACTTTTCCCTATCCGCGATCAACGCTTCCAACACGGAGTACATAGCAGCATTCTCAAACTTAGGTTTGGAATTCCATCGAGGGACCCAATGACACTTGGCCTCGCACTCGAACGTGTAAATAGGTGGTTTATGCAAATCTGATCAGTTTGAGGAGATCTTAATAGTGTGCTTCGATGACTTATTACTAAGAGTAAAAATGACCTTGATTTCCGTATCCCTATGCACAACGTTCCTACTCTGGGACAGGTAGTAGATGGATCAAAAGATCTTGTAGGTGAGGGGTGATTTTCAGGTTGTTGCATTGGGTCATGAATACCATCACGTAAGTTATGACATTTGAATAAAGTTGGGACAGGTTGACATGATGTTCTTTGAGAAGTCGATAGAGGGTAGGGGAAGTGGAAAGCGAAGCCCGAATCTCATATTGCATTTGCAGATGGCACATCACCCGGGTTGAGGGCTTCTGGGAGTTTTGTCATCTAGAAAAACCTCCAATTTAAGATCCGCAGGAATCCTGATCACTGAGATGAGGGTAGATAAAAGACTAGATATTTCTTTGGGAATCTATTGGGGACTCTCTATAAATGGGGTAAGGATCTCCTCCAAAATAAAGACCCCCCCTCTTCATCCTTCCGGAGTGCTACCTCCCTCGGAACTCTCTCCGTTGAAAAAACCCAATTCTAGCAGGCCTTTCTAACTTCCCTGCCAAAAGAACTTGAACCGGCGGCGAAGGAAGAAAAGGCGTCAAAACTCTGGAAATGGGAGTTTTCCCCCCTGCAGGCGATAGAAGCAACCAAAAAATAATCCAGAATTTCCACTCCCCCCCACGGCATTTGCAAAATTTTCAAAATGTAAAAAGAAAGGGCTAAATAAATGGGAAAAGGGGACTTACTGGTAGTTTGGCCGAAATTCTATGGAAGTATGGCAAGGCGCTCTAAAGAGGAAGAAAAGCTTTAGAAGATTTGGGTAAAAAGTGATTAATGATCCTCAAAGGTGACTTATATAGAAGGAGAAGAGAAGGGTAATGATTGTCTTGGGGTGCCAAAAATTAAGTAAGAATATGGGATAATGGGCCGCGTGGGCGAGATATTCCCTGCATTAATAGGGAAAGTGGTGTGCGTTGAATCCAGGATGGATATCAAGCTCCTATAGAAACGAATGAGTGTTACAAGTTTCGCATCCCTTACACTTCTCTTGCTAAAGCCCTCTCGTAAACATGAGATCAAGGCCTCCTTGTTCCATGTATCAAGACCAGTGGTTTCGGGCCTTAGTTAAAATTAGAAAGCTGAGGGTCAAACCCTCAGTGAACGAATCAATTTGAAGGTCGAACCCTTGAACCGTCAAGGGGCTTCAAGATCATATCTTATAGCCCAAGGCAAGTTCGAATGAACCATCTCAAATGTTGAACCTTGAACGGACTCGAAGATCAAATCAATAAACTATCAGGGGGACTCGAAGGTCATTCCCGGAAGTCAAGGATGAATTCGAGGGTTGAAATCTCAACTTTCTAAGGCTTATTGATAGTGGGCTATTAATATTGGGTCTGAATGCCTAGTCTAACTGGCCCAGGTTCCATAAATTACCCTTAAGGTTATATCCTTTGGGTAATAACCATTGGGTTGCCCCAAGGGGAAACCCTAGTACTTACTCCACAAGAAAACAAAAATGTTTCCCTACATACCTACACACATATGTATATATAAAGAGGTAACACTACAAACTCAACTATACATTTCTAATCCAAAGACACTTTCTGACTTTATCATCGGAGCATCTTCCCCCGGACAAATCCGGGGGTTCTGTCTTGTAGATTCTGACCAAAGGAGTGGCGGACTCGGTGGCTATGGTTTGGTGGCGCATCAGATTTTTTACACTATTTTGGGCCTTTTTCAAGGCCCAATTCCCTATTACTATATATAGGAGCCTATGTCTACTAGTGTTTTAAGTTTTTGCTAATTTTAGAGTCCTAAGAGTAGGTAGAGAGAGAAAGAAACTCTTCCTTCTCTCTAATTTCTTTTCTTCTAATTTTCTTATTTTCCCCAAAGGCATTAGATCCAATGAAATAGTTTTGTTCAATGCTTAGGGAGTAGTTAATTAACTTGGGGTTTATATTAGTATTCATGATTTGGTGTTTGTTTTGGGAGATTCTATAGATCTACCTATATTTATGTGTTTATAATTATTATGTTTGCTTGTTCTTATATTCTTATCAATTGCATAATTGTCACACTAAGATTGGCGCACATCTTAGTCTACTTTCATGTTGGCGCACTTATCGATATCCCTTGGGAAGGGAAACCTAGATATGCTTGGGGTAACGATAGTCCGGGACCTATGGATGTGTGCATGTGGGTCACTGAGTCAACGTTATGATCGACCATACAACTATTTTAACCCATAAATTGGCTCGAAGGGTTACGAATAGAGATAACGCTGGTATCAAACTAGGGTTAGCGTTTCGCAACCTTAGAACTATCGATAAGGTGTCTATCCCTTTACCTCTAGCAGCCAAGGGAGAAGCATTCGTTATGAAGTATCCGGACGTAATCGTACGGGAGTGATTAAGATCTACATAGCAGGCAAAGCCGTTGTTACACTCCCTTAATTACGGAGGAGGTGCCAATGGAAGATTACATGCGCACCCTACGGGACAGGTATAGGGAAGTGTTGACCATCAAAAATACTATGTGCCATAAACACTAAGATAGGTTTATATATCTTGAATGTGATTGAATCTAGGATAAAACATAACACCAATCATGTTGTGCAAATAGTCTCTAGGTGCTAGTTTTATATAGTTTTACTCTCTTATGCTTTCACATGCTCGTAGTTGTTAGTAAAGCCCCCCCATATTAAAAATTAAAAATAAAACCTGTTTTGCAACATTAGTTATTCTTAACACGTGATCAAATTGACCACCTGATTACAGTTGCGTGTAGTTAACTTCTAGATTCCTAGTATCTCTATGGACGACCCTTGTCTTGCCACTATCTACCTCATAGGTAGTATAGTAGTAGGAATGAGAGCAACATTACAAATATATTATCTTTGATCATTAAGCTCCAATCGAGTTAGTAGATCTCCCATGCAAAAGGTCATTTATTAGCGACGATGGGAGAGGGCTGGTCAAAACTTTGGCATAGTTACCGGGGATGCTAGTCTAAAAGGACAGATGCGAAAAGCATAACACTTTATGTAAATCTATGGCAAACGAGCCAGATTCCAAAATACAAGTCAATAAAAATGTACTACTTGAAACATTCCAAAAAAATAAACTAGTACATCAAATAAAACAAAAACTATTCGCGCCTTGATGTGTGAGATGATCCAGAAGATGAAGAACCACCACAATGACGAGGTTTCTCAGCCTCACGACAAGATTACTCAACCTCACGCTTCTCATCTAGAATATGATCATACCATTATTTCATATATAAGTAAGCAGGATGTCATCTTAGACCCCTTCGTTCCATATGACCGAGATACCTTGCAACGTATGCCTTAAAATAAGTTATAGGGCCAAATTCCTCGCGGTCAAGCTGCATACTCATAACATCAACATTATCTTGATAATTCTTATTTGTTGATATCAAGTTTTGCACTTCGTCCTCTAGTCTACGAATGTGCGATCTAACAGACTCAAACAAATTAATCCTCTGCCCACCGACATTCATAGTCAGGTCTCCACGACCACCAAAACCACGAGATGATAATGGAAGTGCCTAAAGCTTATCTTCGTAATCCACACAAACTTGTTCAAGATGGGGAATGAATGAGTCAAGACGGTTACACTCAGTACGAAGTTGATCATTCTTACAACGTAGTTGAGTAGTTATAGCGAACTGTTTATCAAATCTTCTTTGCCACCCGGCTGAAGAAGAAGAAGAAAGGTGATCACACTCATTATTATTTTTCTTCAATCGATCCAAAAAATCATCAATGTGAGAACATCGGTTATCAATAATCAAGGTCTTTTGATGAGTTTTGCGGGCCTTGCTTGTAGCAAAATTCTTAGCCTTTTCTTGCTGACTAAGCATTCTAACATACTCAACTGTTGGCGCTGAATGAGATTGTTTTGTTCAGCAAAAAATTCTTTCAATTCACGAACAGAGTCTTGAGTATCCTTTAAAGTCTTCTTCCATCCAACTTCAAGGTCATTGATACTGAGTAATATATACTTCAGACGAATACCTAACGATAGTGCCCATTCCTGAACACGGCTAGGAAGATTGAGAAAACACATGTATTC
>JAUOBV010327258.1:0-10931 GCA_032360425.1 Rubia occidens | reverse complement strand
AGCACATCTTTTAGTAGCGTTTGTAGGGTTGATTGATAGGTTTAAATGGGTTTACATTACAAGATGTTTAGATGGCTATTTTTGGTTTCTTGTATAAATCCCTCATTTTATAGATTATTTAGATCTAATGGCTACTATGTCTTTACGAGCATCTAGATTCTATGTTGTGAGCTTATTTGTAGATCACTCGTAATCACTTCAGAGTAGTTTAGTGAAGGTCATTCGCAAGAATGGTAGATAATAGTTGAAGACCATCCAAAGGATGGTAGTAGATAGAAGGCCACACACTTAATCATGGTAGTATATGGGATGCGTCGAAGAAAAAAAGTCAAAGTCCGAAAGAAATAGAAGACTAGCACGATCTATGCCCTTTTGTATGACCCGTGTCAACCCAATATCTTGAGAGACTAAGTCCCAGTGCGGGCAATGCCATTATGCACAGCCCGTGCACTTTGAACTTGAAGATATTGACCTCTAGTTCATGACCCGCACCCTATTGCGCGGTCGCGCCATCAGAAACTGAGGGTGAATACTCCAGATGGTGGCCCATGAGATTCTGCATGGGCCGCACCGCTCAGACTGCCAAGAACACCTTCCAGTCAGCGGCCCGCAAGAATTTTCACTTGTCGCGTAATCAGTTTGATCGAGAACCATCTCCAATCCGCGGCCCGTGTGCTATTACACGACCTTTGCCAACATAACTGCTAGGGTTTTCCTTTTTTTTTTGGCTTTTCTAAGGCCCATTTCCACCTACTATATAAAGAGCACTAGTAAACTAGGGTTTTAGAGAGTCTTCATAATTTGTATTTTCTAATTCCTAGTTCTTAGAGTTGGTAGAGAGAGAAAGAGACTAACTCTTCTCTTCTCATTTATTATTTCCTAGTTTATGCACATGGCATTGAATCTAATGATTGAATTGGGTTCAATGTCCAAGGAGTAGTGTAATTACTGGGGGATTTTATTTGTATTCATAACTAGGTGATAATTTTGTGAGATTCTAAATCCTCCTATCTTTTATATTTATGAATATTCATGCTTGATTTGAATTTTACATTTTTGTATGATTCATTTTAAGTATATTGTATGATTCGCCGTACTTCATGTGATATGTTACTGTGCTAGTCTTGATTGCTCCTTAGGAGTGTCGTGTTAGGCGTACTGTAGGTTCGTGAGTACCAGGTTTGTGAGTGCATGCATATATGATCACGAGATTATCAAAGCCTAGTTTGGTTGGCTCATGATGTAATAATATTCATGTTAGGGAAGGTATTTCCCCTAACGGGGGTGCGAGGCACCCTTGGTGTACTCTAATATCAAAAAATATAATATTCGGCTGCAACTAGGATTCTCGTGTAGCGAGATGCTGATTCCTTTTCCTCCAGAGGCCTAGGAAGAAGCATCCATAGTGGGGTTCCCATGATGTATTTTCCTTACTCTTATACCTAACGGTTGCAACACCCACAAGGCGACTCTTATTGTTATTTTACTTGATACGTATAGGTTTATGTGTTTTGATCTGTGAATTTTATGGTTTTGGGCAGGATTGGAAAATGAGATTAACGAATATGGACACGATATCAATGATGTTATCGTGACATCATCTCGGAAGCACGCTGAACGGGTGTGAAGAAGAACTCATTGGGATCAGTGACCCAAGTCTTCTCCAGATTGAAGCCAGGAGAAGAAGCGTAGTACATGCGGTAGGTTTCATTCGTAAATCTGCCACCTATATTCTGCGATGGTAGGTTTGGAGTGTAAGAAAAGCAATCTCGTCGCTCACTCTATAACGATTTACATACCGGACTAGGAGAATGGTGCCCCCTTTACCAAGGTCACTAGTTATAGAAAATGAAAGGGGTGAATAAGCCATCATCCTGTTTCCCTTGGGGCTATTTATTGCCTTGATAGCGTACGACTAGAGGTTTTTTATTTCATGTAATAGGTTTTTATTTTGCAATCTTCGGTAGGAAGGGGTTTATGTATTTTAGGAAGGGAAGTTTTTATTATAAAATTTGTATGGATTTGAGGCTTTGCAGTGTATTTTGTTTAGTATTTGACTGCCGATACTGCATTGTGAGCATGACTTTGCCGGATATCCCTCATTTGTCGATATTAATGTGCTGTTAGCACGCTTATTTCCATGTCTAAATTATATTTATCAACACGTCTCTAAGCATGGGGATGAATATACTTCTCTTCAAGAAATATGTTTGACAATTAATATGTGTAACAACGTATAATAATGACAAATGAAAAGTCAATATTTAGAAACTGATTATTACAATGAATCAAACAATATCACATGCGATAGTATTATTGTTTACATGTCTTTTCAAATACGTGATTAAAATTTGACAGTGTTGACTGTCAAATAGTAAGTGTGCAACTTAGTATGGGACAGAGGGAGTATAACAGTTTATGCATATATTTTGCAAAGTGTTTGTCTTGTGGTTGCAAACCTTTTAGTGAATTTACCTTATCTAAGCTGGAGTGTGGTTGCAACCTTGTCAGGATTTTGCTTCTTTTTCTCTTTTCTTGGCTCACCGTGGTGTTCCACTATATCTTGAAATTGGTTGGTGGGTTTGCTTTTGTTTTTTCTCTGGTTGGGTGGTTGGTTTCTGCTTGAGTTTTGGGGGCCTTGACTATTCTTGGATTAATGCGCTACTTCTCTCATTTTTCTTGCCAATACTGTTTCATAATTTTTATCAGTCTTCCTTCAAAGGTTCCAGAATGTGCGGCCGTGCCATTGCCTTGGTCTTCCCTGACTTGGTTGCGTGGGCTAGTTGTTGTACGCAATCTCCTTGCCTTTTTCTTGATGCTTCCTTGTTTGTTGGCTTTTCCTTGTGGTTGGTTTATTTTTTATATGTTGGCTATGTGGGTGGTGATTCTAGGGAAGTCTCCGACCTTTCCCATTGACCGTCAAAACTTGGCAACAAAAAAAATCTTCCTTATTGAAGGCATCGCTGATGTGGGGGAGTCCGTCCAGATGATGATAGACCTCGGGATCAGTCTAGCAAGTTCCACCTTCCTAAGTGACTACAAGAGAGTCCCCGAGGAGAAGTTGTGATGCTCATGTTAGTTTAAGAGGTTTTAAAAAGTGTAGTGCGTTGTGAGTTGCTTACCTGGACCGTGTTCTGTGTCTCCACTTATAAGCTCCTTGATTGTACGATCGTGGCATGTGTTGTGCGTTATCTCTACTAGATTGTGGTCTAGTATAGAATGTCATGATGAGTAGCACTTTTGCATTTTCTTTGGGATCGATTGAGTGTTGGCGAACGAGACTTGACTCGTTCCCAAGTAATGAGTGAGCTAGTTGCAACGAGTTGGGCTTTATGTGTTTTTGAATCAATCAAATCTATAATCTTATGAAATTATTTTTCAAAATATATTTTATATTAATAGCTGGTTCAATCTTTTATCAACCAACCTCTACATCTATAATTCAGTGAATACTAAACACTGATGGCTCTGTTCTTAAGAATGGCGAAGTAGGTATAGGCATCATAATAAAATACAACAAAGGGAAGTTAGTAGCATCACCAACCAAACACATTCAAAACTGTTCAATCCTCCAAGCTGAAGCAACAACCACTAAAAGAGAAGACACCTACTTCGCCCTTTTTACCTCGGTTTTTTTGTTAACACCAAATAACCGAGGTAAAAATTCTTTTACCTCGGTTATTTTTTTCTAAAGTAAAAGATATCATTCACCTCGGTTATTAAAAGAATGAGGTAAATAATTGGTTTTTTTACCTCGATTATTATCTGAACCGAAGTAAAAGGTTAAAGAATTGAAGTAAATAATGTTACCGAGGAATATGCGGCGTCGCACATGTTCTTTTAATAGGTGTCCCAATTTCGCATTAAATATCATTTTCACCGACATGTGATCCGATTGACTATCAAAGTTGCTGACATGTAAAACATACGTTAAAGTAAAGAATATGACGGTGTTAGGAAAAAAATGAAAATAGAAGATGGTTGTCACGCGATTCTCCCCATTTTGGTGTCTCACTCCTCCCAATATCCCATCATCACGATTAATTCAGGGGTATGTAACAGGAGAATGCCGCATTAAAGTAGTTAGCAATCATTGTGCTGCAACACCATAAAAATCATAATTAACTTCTGTAAACGTCCATGCACCTTTGTTCAATGGTTTTAAATCATAGAATTATTAAGTGGTTTTATAAAATCATACACAAATCTAATCGCACATATACACAATAAATTACATAATGTTCGAATAAGATAGTCAAGTATTTTAAAAAACAACAGTCATGAACATATCCATACAAGTTTTACATAAATTCAAATAAAAGTTGTCTAAGTTCCAACATATGTGAAAATACAACAAACTCAATCACCTCGGACAATGATGACCTTGAAGATGATTGGCCCCCCAACTCATAGCACCACGAAGAAAATGTGTACCTGATGCGTAGGTTGTTTCCCTTAAGGAATTCTCCAAAACCCTTTGGGGAAATGGCCTTGATATTACCTTGCCCCAAGTAGTTCATGCGCCAATCTGTCCCATAGCACCTCAGAACTAAGGGAGTCTTCTCAGTCGGCAATAGTGGTACAATCTCACATTGGATGTACTGAGATATATTGAAAAAAAAATGATTTAGAAATATGCACACCACACACACACATATATGTGCAATTTTCAACAAATAAAATTTATTTACTTAAAAGCTTTACCAAAGTAGGGTTTTCCCCAAAGTTCTGATCCTTGAGAGTGCAGTGGAAATTAGGCTATCAAGAGCCATCGTATGATAGTCGATATCGAACAAATTTACAGACTCTGGGTTGCGATGTTGTGCGGTGAACTATATAAAAACCAAAAAGAAATTAGTTGTTATGTATAAAGTGTGAAGATTTTTTAGCTAGTAAATATATATGTACGTTAGCGGAAGACCAGAAAAAAGGGTGGATTAGACGATCCTTCGCCAGCCATCAGTCGTGCATGAAAAGGGAAATTTTTAAGTGCGAACAACCCTCTAAAGTGTAAGGTGCGACGTCGGCAATGAAGTTGCATGTGTATGTCAGCTCAAACCAATGGAATGATCGACATATACATGCAGGTTTGTATAGTTGTCGGTTAAGCCAAAGAGAAGACCGAAACAAAAGTGAAGTAGTAAAAACATATAAAAATGCGATATCGTGCTGCAGTCACATAAACTGAGTTGTGGTAGACAGATTAGCGATGTCGCTTATATCAGAGGTTACCAGGGGATGAAAAATATATAACCGAAAAAATTAAGCAGAATCAACATGATAATAAAGAAAAGCCCATTTTGCAACAAACAAAAACATTGTACCTAAGTTTCAATATAAGGAATGTTAACACTCATAAAACCAGAGACAAAACTAGATAGCCAAAAATTCTAAACACATTCACTGACAAGATCTGACATTGTAAATAAAAAACCATTTACCCACAAGCTAACCGACATTCTTCCACCCCAGAAACTTATTGATGAACCCTAATCCATATACACATCTTACATGAAGCAAATAACACATTCATATACTATGTACATAATAATTTCAATCGTAAATTAAAAACAAAAGTAAAATAACCAAATGTTGAAACCATACCTTTGAGAGGATTGGCAAGAGGACTGTTGGAATTCGAGTGAAAGTTGAATGATTAAAGTAATGTATAAGGTGAGCTCCATATATATAGTCGTTACGATCTTTGTGTATTCCACCACCAAAGCAACTTCGCATGCAAGATCGATACAATACCAATGGTATGGTGACATCGACTTGTCCAACAGTGGGCCTAACCAATTTAGCCCATGGGCATATCGAATAAGCCTTTGTCAGACTGCGTAACCAATGTCACATATAAGTTGTTTTTTGTATTGGGCCACAACAATTCACCCCACTAGCAGATCAACTGGGCCCGCTGTTGACCGAAAACATATAAATGACGTTGAAATTGGTAAACAAATAACTAGATATTAGTAATTGATATTGTCAATGTCAATGAACTTCATTAATGTTTGGTTCAATTAGAATCAATTTCAACACAACCGATGAACTATTCATTTTTTACAATTAGGTCCCTCAAAGATGGTGGGGAGGAAAAATGCAAAATTGCATAATAATCTAAATGTCATTATCACAATCATGTTGCTATGACTTATGCATCAAGTTCACGGAGGTATTCTTCCCTTGTTTTTACTAGTATTAAATTAATAACTTGAATGTGAGCGTTGTTAATTTGGAAGGAAAATTCCACATCACCAAATTGGACAAAATTACACATTTTAGGTTTTTTCCCTTAAATTAGAAGATAAGAAAATTTTAACCATCAATTTCACTAAAGTTATAATACAAGTCCTAGAGTTAATAATATAGTATATGATTACTAACAAGTATGTTAGGATTAATCGATTTTTTGTGTGAAAGTCTCTATGGGATCGTCCCAATTTCATTATCATTATCGGGTAACAAAGGTCCCGTGAATGAAGATTGGAATCCAATTTAGGCGTGCCTGTTTACTTTTCAATTTTTCCAAATGCTCCCTCCAACAAAGTGGAAGAAGTTGCAATGCAAAATTGGAAATAACCTTATCAAATTCACCAAGTCACGAGAACAATTTTCCAATTTTTTTAATACTCTGGTCAATGGAATGGGTTATCATTATCCTTACCACTGTGTTAAAACTCTTACTATCACCTTTATGTGAACGATAATTTCCACCAAATAGAATAAAAGAGAAATTTTATTTTCCATGTTCTTTATGAAATAAAAACCTAATGAAATTCCGTCCATATTTTCTAAGAAAGTACTAGTACATGGTATACAGTATATTGTAGATGGTTACTCATAAGTATATATAAAAGGGTTATTTTTAAGATCACCTCGAAGTCTATATGGGGCGCATGAACCCCAAAACTGAAAATACCTGCCCATGCGGTGCGAAGAACTGCACGGATCACACCGTTCACCTCCTCAAACACTGCTTCGAGCCGATGGCTCACGCCATACGACACAAGGTGCATGATTTAGAAGTCAAAATATAGCACCAGCCGACGGCCCATGCCGGCTGACACGGCCTATGTCAGCATAAGCCTACACGGCCCATGCCAGACCGGCGAACCAATGTGAGTATGAGGCTACACAGCCCGTGTCAGGGCATGCGGCCCGTGTTAGCACAAGGCCACCCGACTGGCATGACCCTTTCCCGGTTGCATAGGGTGCAAGGGTTTTTTGGCCTACTTTGGGTCTTTTTCAAAGCCCAATTCTCTACTAATATATATATATATACACCTACATCTACTAGGGTTTAAGTTTATGCTCATTTTAGACTCTTAAGAGTAGGGTAGAGAGAGAAATAAGCTCTTCGTTCTCTCTAAAATCTTTTCTCTTCATCTTTTTTTTGCCCAAAGGCATTTAATACAATGAAATATTTGTGGTCAATGCTTAGGGAGTAGTTAATTAACCTTTGGTTTGAATTTTTATTCATGATTTGGTGTTTGTTTTGTGACATTTGTTAGATCTACCTATTTCTATGTGTTTATGATTATTATGGTGTCTTGTTCTTCATGTTCTTATTAATTGCATGATTATCACACTAAAATTAGCACACACCGTAGTCAACTTTCATGTTTGAGGGGAATTAAACCTAGATGGGCTTAGGGTAACGATAGTCTGGGACCTTATGGGTGTGCACAAGTGGATCGCTGAATCAATGTTAAGATCCACCACACACTAGTCTTAGCAGAAAAATTGGCTCAAATGATTATGGATAGAGATAGTGTTAGTGTCAAACTAGAGTTAGAAACCCTAGATCCATCGATAATGTTCTTCCCCCTCTTTTCCTTTGTAGGCCTAGGGAGAAGCATTCGTGGTGGAATGCTTGGAACTAATTGTATGGGAAAGATTCAGATCTCCACAGCAGACAGGACCATTGTTGCACTCCCCTAATTACGGAGGAGTGCTGATGAAAGATTACATGTGCACCCTATGTGACAGGTATAGGGAAGTGTTGAACATCGACCCCACACGTGCACTAGAACAAGTTTATGTATCTTGAATGTGATAGAATCGAGGATCGAAACAATATCGATCTTGTTAAGAAAATACTGCCTGAGTGCTAGTTTATACAGTTTTATTCTCGTGTGATTTTGCATGCTAGTAGTTATTAGACAAAAACCCCCAAAAACCTATTATGGAAACATTAGCTATTCCTGACACGTGATGAGATTGACGACCCTATCGCGGTTTTGTGTAGTTAATTTTTGTATTCCTAGCATTTATATGGACGACCTCGATCTTTCCACTATCTGCCCCACATGTAGCATAGTAGTGGGAATGGGAGAAACAATAAAAAAAATTATCTTTCAAATGCTCCCCTCTCTGTTTAGTAGATCTCGTGTGAAAAATTTATGGGAGCTCATCACCGTACCTCTCAAAGTTACTATTTCTAAACCCTAAAGTTCTCTTAACTACAATTAAGTAGATAATGGCATGTCGGGGTCGTGCACAGAGAAAATGGATTTTACTAAGTGTTTACACATATACGGCTAAATACTATGCTACACATAAGGATATGCATATATATAAACATATAAAGAGGGGTGTTTTTGATTAGTTTTTCTAATTTATGAATTTAAAGACAAATTAACTATCAAGCAATGTGAATATAGTAAATAAGCAACAAACTACTAAGAAGATATTAAACACAAATTACGAGATCCTGGTTGCAATTAATTTCTACTTCCAAACCTCTTATTTATCCTTGAACATATAATGTATTCAACACTTTCACTACTTGTGAAGATAAATCTTCTACCCTTATTTGGTAGTAGTTTACAAGAGTGAATTCAACATCTCTTGCTAAACCTCACTAATGACTTCTATAGTCGATCAAAGCCTAAAATTATCCCATTAATGACATGAATTATAAATAATCAACAAGCTTGGTAACACTTATAACACTACACCTTGTATAATCATTGAACCAATTCATACAGTTACACAAGATTAGTCATGAACGTTCAACGTTCATAAACTTCTCCTATTTGCTACATAAAACAAACATGACAAAGAATTCAACATTATCACAATCATCTAGAATTTATCAAATTATCAATCATTTTAGAAGCTCTAACTCATGCTCTTGGATTTCATATCAAAGGAGAGAAAAATTAATTACTTTCTCCTAACCCTGGCAGGCAATCATACAAGCATTTCATATACTCAAACTTCCAACACCATTAATGTATTCAACAACCAAATTCAAAGCACAATAATTGCATAATAGCAAAGCATTCAATAGCTTACATAGAGGTCTCAAAACATGGGCTTGGAACCCTTAATAAATTTCTCCCAAGACTAAGTTTAGCTTCTAGATTTCATACTAAACAACATCAGTATTTCAAACATAAATTCAAGATGAAACAAAGATGAAAAAGGGGAAAATTAGGGTTTTATGGTTTTATGGTTGAGTAGTTGGGGTGAAGAAGATGCTGGAAAGAGAGAAAACAAGAGAGTATTTATAATACAAAAGGTCAAAAAGTAGGTCTAGGCAGCAGTCGGTCGTGACTCACGACACATACGTCGCTAGTCGCAACAGGCAGAGTGAGCTGCCCTCGCATATTTTCTTCTTCTTGTCTCTGTGTAGTAGTCTCTTCTTCCAATCTTCTAGTCTTCATGATCTTCATTGTCTTAAAAATTAGTCTTCATGGTCTTCAACTCTTCCAACCGTTACCTTGTCTCACAAAATCTGCATTAAAAGTGATAAAAGCACTAGAGTCACTCTTAACTCTCCTAATAGAACTTCAAGGTAAAATGGAGCGTTCAAAGCACAAAAGCATACCAAAATGAGCACAAAAAATCCCAAAAATCATCATATAATATGGACATATCAAACCTCCCCACACCTTAACCTTACTCATCCCCGAGTAATAAAAGATTCAAGAATACAAAAAGTTCAAATGTCCCATCCTAATTCCAATAATTCCCCAACCAAAAGCTCAAAAAACTCTCAATATTATAATTCCCCAAAAGTTTCTATCACACACAACCCTTATTCCAAAATCTACCCAAATATACTACTTATCAATTCCCTAATTCCCATAGAAGCATTTCCTAATCTTTAATTGACATTCCCAAAATCCAATGGTATCAAGTGAAATAAAAATCATATCAAATGTTCAAATACAAGCTTCACTTCATACCAATATATATACCCAAAAAAGTATACCAAGAATCAAGAATTGCATACCTTACTTCATTTTCCCCGCTAAATTACCCAATTCCAAGTATGCTCATAATGTCAAACTACCCGATCATTCAAATTTAAACCGTAACCTTATGACTCCAACGATGGCAAATGAATATATATTAAACTATTTTTTCTTCTCTTCTCTCTTACTCTCATTTTTCCTAGGAGCCCTTTCGGGTTTTCATCCTAACCACACATCATGTTTCTTTAGGCTCACATCTCACCTGCACATTTAGCCTCTCATTTTTTTCCTAGGCTTCCCGTTCGGGTTTTCAGCCTATCCGGGCCCTCAATGTTGCCTAAATTTCCCTCTCGGGTTTTCAACATAGCGGGTTTTCTTTTTGAATTTATTCTTTTTCTTTTTCATTTTTTTATGTTCTTCCAATTAAAAATAGCTAAATAGATTTCTCATTTTAAAACTGCTAAAGCATCTAAATGCAACAAAATAGAGTATCAAAAAAACATTAAAAATTTGTCCAAAATGTGTAGATTATCCCAAAAGAAAATAGCAAAAAGAAAATCCAGAATGTCTAGATCATCCCAAAAGAAAATAGAAAATCCCTTCCCCACACTTGAATACTACATTGCCCTCAATGTATTTTAAATAGGGTAAAACACAATACATATCAAATTACATATCGAAGTAGGGGTGTACGCACAGTAAAAATGCTCACAATCACTACTG